>JAFVLL020016941.1:0-36277 GCA_021397915.2 Tor tambroides
CCGGATGAGGAGGAACGCTCAGGGATCTCACCACGCTCCTCCAGCCCCCTCGCCCTCCCTCGCACCTGGTCCGACCCCTTGCCTCAGCGCGCTAGTAGTCTGAGTGGTTCAGCAGAATTTCACACAGGCGTCTGCCACACTGGACCTCCATTCGCCAGACTACCGGGTTTGCCTGTCGTGATAGGCCTGTCTGGATTCAGAAGACTGCCCACAGTACAGCCTGCGTCAGTGGTCCTTAGCAGGACTCATCTTGAACAGGTCAGTATTTCATACTACATTCCAAAGCAGATGTATTAGCATTTCTAAACATTGTGAAATATACAGCAGAAATTGTGAGACTACAGTCCTTGTCATTAATTTTAACTTAATAGTGTAATTAGCTCCTAAAATATGTTTGATTGTGTATTGAAAACTGTAGCAGTAAGCAGTGATCATTTATGGGTGCATTGCAGTGGTTTCACTGCAACATCACTACATCTCCGATTTTGGCCAGCAACTTAGAGTTATACATTACTGTATATCAAAAACATCAATAGACCAAAAGTGAAGCTGACACAAAGCTCACCAGAGCCCAGCAGATGATGGTACCACTAAGAAAAACAGATGTATAAGAGTTTTTCCCCGCAGAGCTCCATTAATGTCCTGTCTCTTAATGTTATTCCCTTCACAGTCATCCAGTGCAGTGCTACAGCCCGTTCAGCCTCAGCAGAAGACAGGAGACGACTCTCAGCCTGACAATCCATCAGGCCCTGTGGAAAAAGAGCACAACCACTTGCCAGCTATTTCACCCTCTAAAAGCCCTAACAAGCCAGATGAAAACATTATCTCTGTCAAGGCCTCTGACAAGGATGTGGAGAGCGACTCGGGCTGTCCTGACGGTGGGCCTTCTTCAACCCCCAACCAGGGTGAGACGACTGGACACAGTGTTGATGCAGCTCCGGCATCACCTCGTGAACTCTCACCCCGAGCCAGTCGCATCCCTGTCCGTGACCTGGACTCTCCAACCCGTAGGGGTTTTCCAGCTCCACTTTCTCCATCTCTGTCGCTGTCATGTGAGCACTTCCCCTCAGCTCTGCTGCGTGACAAGTTCACCTTCCCCACCGGTTCTCGAGGGTCAGCCTGGCAGGCGGAGGAGCCACTCTCTCTATCTTCCTCCTCTGGACCTGTGTCGAGCAAAAGTAAAATACCAAGACCCATAAGCCCCACACTAATGCCGGAACAGCTGTCTGCACGATTTATTCCACGGCCGCCACCAGGCAAACCACCCCTTCGCACAGGTGGTGAGAACAGGTGAGAGGAGCAAGAATTTTAAAATTATTCATGTACGAAGTTAGAAGGTTCTCTGTGTCAGTGTGTTGTGTTGTATCTTCACAGGCTGCATGCAAAAACAAAACATACAACGAGACCAGCATAGTCCACAAACACCCTTATAAGCTTGTTCTTTTTAGAGAGTCAAAAACATACAAATTTGCTGTCAATTCATGAACATGATTCTTACAAACCTGTTCTTTTTAGTTAATCCAAGACACGAGACGAACAATTTGTCCAATTTACAAACCAATGAC
Source organism: Tor tambroides (assembly GCA_021397915.2). Lineage (NCBI taxonomy): Eukaryota > Metazoa > Chordata > Actinopteri > Cypriniformes > Cyprinidae > Tor > Tor tambroides. The sequence continues at coordinate 1,566 of JAFVLL020016941.1, forward strand.
TATTATGAGCTGAAACTTTTTAGTGAATTAAATGCAGTGAGTGGAATCAGTGTAATTTGATTCATGAATAAGTATACTGTATCCAAAACATATAGTTCAACCAGTGTAGTCTGATTCACGAACAAATGACTCTTATGAACTCATTCTTTTTATTGAATCAGAAACATACAACACAACAAGTGAGGTCTGATTCACAAACGTCTCTTATGAGCCATTTCTTTTTAGTCAATCAAAGACATATATATGTAACAAGAGCAGTGTAATCTGATTCATGAACAGTTTACTCTTATGAAGCTGTTTTTTTTTTTTTAGTAAATCAGAAACATACAACATGACCAGTCTAGTCTGATTCACAAACAATTGACTTTCATTCTCACCTGGTTCTTTTTAGTGGATCCAAAACATGCAGCACAACCAGTGCAATCCATTTCCTAAATATACATCTAAATGATAAATGTGATATTGAAAGTTATTGTCTTTTCAGACGCAGACGCTACCGCATCCGTGCTAGCAGCACCGGTGACACGGACCTCTTGGACAACCTCTCTCAGCTCATGCAGGAGCGAGGTGGACTGGCCGTCAGCACCTCACGTTACCAACGCACCACCGCCTCCTCTACAAACTGTGGTACAATGGTTTCATATATTTATCTGAAGAAATTGTACATAACCTGAACTGTATATAGATATAAATATATTAAGAATAAGAAATTCCACCTCATGCTTCATGTACTGTATTTTGCTAACAAACATTTCAATCATGCAAAAAAGTTACCATGTTGGAATGTATATGTATTCATATTAATGGAATAAATAAGTACTCTTAAGTACTTGATGCTTGATATTGTGACAATATTATGCTGTCATTAGTTTAATAAACATAAAATGCAATGTTTCATAGTTTATTTAGACAAAGCATATTTTGTTGCATTAACACTAGAAATACAGTAAGACATCATATTTACTTTAAATGCAAGTATCAGTAATAACAAGCAGGAATCAAGCAGGGGTTTTTTCTTGTGTGTACCATTTTAAACATATTTTATATGTCTAATCCAATCTTGACCTATGTATATCTAAGCACTGCATAGAAACAAAAATCCTGTCTGTGGTTAAACTGATAATCCACTCAAACGTAAGCTTTCTTGGTCAATCAAACAGATATTCCCACTGCAGACTCATATAATTGCCAACAGAGCAACATTGTTCATATTGAGATGGGATAAGAGAAAGCATTTTAACATGGGAAATAACACTTTTATGGAAGCTTGTTTCTGCCACAGAATAAAATAGACAAGGTAACTGCAACTTTTTATCTCACAATTTGGAAAAAACATCTGAATTGTGACAAAATTCGCGATTAGCTTGTCTATTTATACTGCGGCAGAAACAAAAAACAGAATTGTAAATTCAGAGAAAAAAGTCAAAATTGCAAGATATAAACTTTCTTGCAATTAAGGGTTTACATCTCACAATTCAGCCTTTTCTCTAAATTGCGAGAAAGTCTGAATTGTGAGAGAAAATTTTGCAATTATCTTTTTTATTTTTATATTCTGAATGCAGAAACGGGCTTCCATACACTTTGAACAGAGTGAGTGAATCAAACATTGGATGATCACAGGATAAACATAAGCGATTCCTAATTAGGTTTAATATTTGTGACTGACTCTCAAATTCATGTATTTTTATGAGTCAGAGCTGTGCTGTGGATCTGAAGCAGCAGAAACAAAGAGCACAATGAATTCTGCTGTACATTCTCCTGGATTAAACGTGACAGTGTGTTGTTCTCCAGTGCTAAGCGTATATAAAATGTTGGATGTGTCATGGCTCCCTCCATCATGCATAACCATGCTCTTTACAATGTCAATTCCCTGTCTCTGTGTCTGGGCAAATACTCTAGAACAGAGGCGCTGTTTGTCTGGGATCGTCTGGCAGCACACTGATGGAATCCTCTGCTTTTCCACACAACATGCACAACATTGTGTATTCCTGCAAAATTGAATAACAAATAAGAAAACAAAAATTCCCTGTAAAAGCCAAAACTAAAAAAAAAATATTTTGCCCCACATTTCAGTGTTTATGTACTATTGACATAAATTTTAAAGTTTGAAAGTTTTCGTATTCATATGGAATAGATGGCACGGCTCACCTGATAGTCATCCACCACAGTGAAGGTGTATTCGTGTCTGGCTATGACATGATCACAGTTCTTGCACATATCTGAGGAAAAACGAACGATATTGATAAAGACAGATTTTACAGAATATTTACATACACTGATGTGACGTGACTCACGCAGGTAAGTGACAATCTCCTCCTCATCTTCATTCACCATCGTCCTGTCGCTGATCAGCACAAAGTCCCGCTGGTGACAGCTGGCGCAGCCGAGAAAGTTCATAAGATAAGAACCATTCTCCAGACAGGTATGACCCTGTGCACATAAGAGAGGAAATAAAAAACTTAGATTGAGTTACAAAATAAGGAGTCAAACACTGTAAATAAATATTCATTAATTTATGCACACAACGTAAACAACCCAAACAAACTCAACTTCATGCTATCAAATGGAATTTTTAGAAAGAGGTGAATGCCTAATACAAGTAGTTAGGATACAAAAAGAAAACTTTTGAAGTATTCAGCACACAGGAATGCAGTGATATTCATCTTTGGCAGGAAAACAACAACCAGCGCTGCATTTGCCTCTGTGCACTTTAATAAAGGAGCAGAAAGCAAGTAATAGCAGAAGGATTCCATTAACTCACCCTGTCGGGAAATTGTTTCTGCACACAATCAGTACACATTTCGCATCAGACAAATAAAACTAATAGGCTATATATAGATCGAGACACTTCCGTGTTCGTCTTCTTCTGTGAATTCTCTGAACGATCTGTTAGTATAGTGCCTCCATCGGTGCATTCATCACATCCGAGATTACGGCTCATTTGAAAGTAAATAAATGAGAATGGGGCAAAATCATTTCAACAGTAAACTCTACATTACAAGGAGCTCAAACAATTTTATTGCATTTTGACTGTAAGGACTTCAGAGAAATGTTTTAATTATTTTTATTTCTGAATAAACAGAAATTGCATTTTTCACATATACATTTTTAGCAGATTTGCACCAGAATTGTTTTTTTAAATTAATTGTAAAAATCATTTGTGGCCACACCACTAGGGGAAGCATTCTCCAGTTCTCGCGATTTCTTAGTCACTAGAGCACTGTCAGCGCTTACAGCACTGTTGCCATGTCTTTTGAAAATAAACGAAAAGTCGCTTAAACGTTTGAAGTCACGAATTTTCCAACATACATTTTCCGAAAGCCTTTTTAGTCTTATTTAAATTTAATTTGGTCGCTTATTTTGGATTTAATTTGATCAGAGAATATGCATATGTCGGACACTTGTTTCACTTAGTATCCTGTTTTTACGATATCTGGCAACAGTATCCAGTCAACATGGACTGATTCAGCAAACACGTGGACGGGCATCGCAACACACTAAAAACTCATAAAAACTGCCTTTTTTTGAAAAGACTGTCCTTATGACTGTAATCTTTTAAAACTGATCAGTAATCTCTCAGTTTGTGATTATCTGTGGGTGGCCTGGTTAATGTTCATGACAGGAGTCTTCCAGCTAGAGCGAATGCTCTTAATGTCTAACTTAGCATAGATTAAAATTTATAAATATAATCGACAGCTCTATTTTGTAACTCAAAACATTGTGTCCGTAGTATTGTGAACGATTAATTCCGGCTGGGTTTCTTTCATTTACGTCCAGAAACACCACAACGATGAGCAAAAAGACCAAGAAAACCAACGTCAACATTGGCAATAGATGTTTTATCTGCGGTCAGCAGTACGGACAAAAGGTTTGTTTAACTATTTCTATTTGAAACAATTGGGTGTTTTATCTGATTATTTGTTGTTCTCTTTTGCGTCCTTAAACATTGAACGGTCACTTTTGGCTAGTGTTGTGGCTGCAAATACATTAAAAACCACAATAAATATGTGTTAGCCTATTTTTTTTTTTTTTTGTGCAGGATATATCGAAGGACCCGCCCCTTCTTGCGTTTTAGATTTTTATGTCATAGTCATGAACCATTATTAAGTTGGCTTGAAAAAGCCAATTTACTGATATTCTACTTAAGCTTCATATTATTCTTCTTCTTTAGACTAAATTTCTGAACGCTACTCCTCCTAGAGCTTTCAAGCTGGAACCACCAAACTCAGCCCAGCTGTTTCGTAATTGCCTCACCGAGTTGCTATATCTCTTTAGACTGATCCGAGTTACGGTTTTCTTAAAAATGAAGATTAAAAATAAATAAAAAATCCCATAGACTTACATTGACTGAATGTTCAAATGAGCTAAGACCTTGCAAACTCAAACTGTCAAAATTCAAATCTAAACACACTGAAGCCCATTAGACTCAATCAGACTTCCCTTCTATGTACTATTTCTAACCCATATAAACTCATTTAAGCTTCCACTCTATCTAATACTATTTCTAATCTATCTAAAGCATGCTAGCAACATGCTAATCATGCTAGAAACACCATAGACATTTATATATATATATATATATCTATGAGAAACACACTAATCATGCTAGCAACATGCTAATAACAGGCTAATCATGCTTGAAACATGTTAACATCATGCTAGTAACTTGCTAATCATGCTAGCAACATGCTAGTAACATGCTAATCATGCTTGAAACATGCTAACATCATGCTAGTAACTTGCTAATCATGCTAGCAACATGCTAGTAACATGCTAATCATGCTAGAATCATACTAGCAACATGCTAGTAACTTGCTAATCATGCTAACAACATGCTAGTAACTTGCTAATCATGCTTGAAACATGCTAACATCACGCTAGTAACTTGCTAATCATGCTAGCAACATGCTAGTAACATGCTAATCATGCTAGAATCATGCTAGCAACATGCTAGTAACTTGCTAATCATGCTAACAACATGCTAATAACATGATAATCATGCTTGAAACATGCTAACATCACGCAAGTAACTTGCTAATCATGCTAGCAACATGCTAGTAACATGCTAATCATGCTAGCAACATGCTAGTAACTTGCTAATCATGCTAACAAAATGCTAGTAACTTCCTAATCATGCTTGAAACATGCTAACAACATGCTAGTGACTTGCTAATCATGTTAGAAACATGCTAGAAACATGCTAGCATCATGCTAGTAACTTGCTAATCATGCTAGAATAATGCTAGTAACTTCCTAATCATGCTAGTAACATGCTAATCATGCTAAAGACATGCTGGTAACTTTGCTAATGATGCTAAAACATGCTAGTAACACCTTAGCAACCTACCCGGGTACCATAGCAACCACCTAGCAACACCCTAATATTACCTTAGCAACCGCATAGTAACCACCCCGAGTACCCTAGCAACCACTAGTGTTGTTTTTGGCAGCCTGTTTTAATTTTAGTTTTAGTCTAGTCTTTGTGTGAAGCTGTCATTTTAGTTTTTATTAGTTTTAGTCATGTTCATACTCCTTTTAGTCTAGTCAAGTTTCAGTCAACTAAAAGTCTGAGCATTTTAGTCTTATTTTAGTCAGAATTATCCATGACTATTTTCGTCTCGTTTTAGTCGACGGAAACTGATGACATTTTAGTCTAGTTTTAGTCGACGAAATCTGATGACATTTAGTCTAGTTTTAGTCAATGAAAATTGTATTTTAGTCTCTTTTTAGTAATGCAATTCTATTTAACCCAGTCAATACAGTATAAATACCTAGTAGTATAAATGAAACCAAAATTTTCTTTTAGCCAAACCCATTTCAAACAAGGTTATCTTATTATATTATTGTTACCTTATAGACTCAAGATACATCCATTCCAGACACGGAAGACGCTCTGATTTGAATTTACAATATTTATTTTACCAACCAGACATGTTAGAAGTACACACGTATACATTTTCTCCCAAAGACAAACCCCGGCTGGCTGGCCGGCCGGCCATCGGTACTTTGTTTGTTGTCGTCTTCTAAATAATGCCGCGAGTGGGGCTTGAGGAGGTGAAGTCGCCTGCGTCTGAGACACAGGAAACAGAAATACTGCAAAATAATAATAATAATAATAACGCAACTAAACAAGACGAAATAACGTTATAACATTTCGTTTCGTCTCGTTTTGGTCAACGAAAATGAAGACATTTTAGCATAGTTTTTATTTTGTAAAGCACATTTAGTCTCGTTTTTATTCGTCAACAATATTGCATTATACATTTTAGTTATAGTCATCGTCACATGACCAGCATTTACGTCTCGTCTCGTTTTCGTCACGTGATAAAGGTTCGTTGACGACGATATTTAGTCATAATTTTCGTTGACGAAAGCAACACCTTAGCAACCACCCGAGTAACCTAGCAACTGCATAGCAACACCTTAGCAACCACCCCGGATACCTTAGCAACCGCCTAGCAACACCTTAGCAACCACCCCGGGTACCATAGCAACCACCTAGCAACACTTTAGCAACCACCCCAAGTACCCTAGCAACACCCTAGCAACCACCCCAAGTACCTTAGCAACCACATAGCAACACCTTAGCAACCACCCCAAGTACCCTAGCAACTGCATGGCAACACCCTAGCAACTACCCCAGGTAACCTAGAAACACCCTAGCAACCACCCTAGAAGCCACCCCAGGTACCCCAGCGATCTGTTTTTCTGTCTGTTCTTCTGATAGACTGTATTGCCTTTAAAACATTCAAACTGTAATCTTTAAAACTATTTTACGTATTTCAAACTACTTCAAACTGAAAACCTTCAAACTTCAATCTTTTAAAACTTTTACAAACTTTCTGGCTAGGCTTTTTCAAGCCAACTTAAAGTTTGTGTCCAAACTTTACTATCTAGTTTGGTATTTGCTAGTCTGTTGCAGGTTATAGTACCAGGCGGGACATTGTAGATAATATTTGATTGGACAACGCTTGTGAGTGCAGAATGAGTCATCAATATTTTTGGTATATTTTTTTTAATACGGTATATTAAATGCATGCAATACTAAGTGGAGAGGCAATTCAGAATGAAGACACTGCATGAAAACGATGTGTTTGCATTTATTCCTCTCACTACTTGATTAGATTTATATATGTATATATTTTGTTTTTACAGGTTGTAGATATGCATATGCATTCATATTTTCACCATGAAGCAGTTGAGAAGATTAAGGGCAGGTATGGAATTACACAGAACTGATTATCATGTCTTTCTTAGCTATATAAAGTAAGTTGAAATAATCGCTTTTGTTGTTGCAGTGTACAGTTGCATAAGTGTTGGGCATGTGATGTATCTGTGATGGGACTAGAGCAGTACAAGGAGCATATTGCCACCCGTAAGCACCAACAAAATCTGTTTAAACTCCAAGGTAAAAGACATAAAAAAAGACCTCTTCAAGTGGACTACAATATTGACCTGACTGATGAGGAATTAAAAGCTCTTTTTGATCTAAGATCGCAAGACAGGTGAGTTTGTTACCTTGTACATTAAGTACATCTATTTGTATTGTTAATAATACATGTTTTTTTTATAAGTAATGCTGTTAAATTTGGATACATTTGCTGTTTAAAATGAGTTTGCTCATTATTTTATCTATGATAATTTGCTTGTGTACTAAATCCAAAGATGAACATTTTCTTTTTATCCATTTAGGAGAGAACAAAAAAATCTGGACAAATGTTCTATCTGCCTTCATCGTTTCCCTGAACAGGTCAGTGATTTTCTGTTTTGGTAGAGTAATAGTAGAAGCAGAGTTGGTAGAGTAAATCAGAGTATAAATGGTCGAGTTCATAATGTACAGGACAGTACTACCTTCCCTATGAGAGAAACAATGTTGGATGGAGCCTACAATATTCAGCTTTATAATTTTTCAGGGAATTAAAATCATATTATCAGTAAGAAATACTTTAGTGCATGGTGTAATGGTGGCCCTATAACTCATTGGTGTTTGCTTTCTCAAATGTAATATTTTAGGGTCATTTTAGGCTGTAATTTTTAGGCTCATTATGGCTGTGTATATATGCATTAGCTCTATTCTTTTATAATGAATAACTTTGTCTTTGTTGCAACAGGATTGGGACAAACATATGCACAGTTATATCCACCATCTGACAGTTAAGCAACTGAAGGGCAGGTATGGAACTAAAAAGTGTTGTTTGTCATGCCCTGCTTTGAAAGAAAGTTCACACAGAAATGAAATTTATTTCATCATTTACTCATCCTTTAAAAATGGAGAGTAAAGACATTTCTAATCTTACAAAAGATTTCTATTTCCAAATAAATGCTGTTCTTTTGAACTTTCTATTCATCAAAATATCCTGAAAAAATATATGACAGTTTCCACCAAAATACTTTTCAACATTGATAATAATAAGAAATGTTTCTACAGGGTGAACTTCACCTTTGTTAATACAATGTCAAAAAATATATGCTTTTCTTCTTACAGTGAACACGAGCATAAGTGTTGGGCCTGCGAAATGTCTGTGAAGGGAATAGCAGCGTTTAAGAAGCATATTGACACCCAATATCACAAAATGAAGCTATTGGAATTGACGAAGAATAGAAAACTTGGAAAAGATACAGTGGACTACAGTGTTGAATTTAATGAGCTTCAAGACCTTTGTGCCCAAAGAGACCAAGAAAAGTAAGCTCATTGTCAGCTCATTCATGTGGTTATACATCTTTTGAATGGCTGATGGTTGAATGATTTAAAAGCATTTGCATTTGTCAGTTATTTGGTCAGTAGCATTAATTGTGTGCTGTAAAACTTGTTTGTTTTTTTCTTGTTAGATTTATGAAAAAAAAAGAGAAAATCCAGAAGTGGAAAGAAGAAAAAAGCCAGAAGACAATGAGGTTCATTCAAACAAAAAGCACAGCTGCGAACAATCATTGTACAATACCTTTCATGGCAAATGAGGTGTTCGCAGCTGACCAGTTGCCACCATCATGCCATTTCATGTCCTTTTGGGAAAATCAAAATGACCATCCAGTATCTACCCAGTATAACCAAAACCTGCCTACACAGAGACAAGAGAGCATACTTGATATGGACAGATCACATGGGCCACTTGTGAAAAGGCCTTGTCTTGAGAGACCATCAGAAAATACTCCTGAAGAAATGTCTGCTCATGGCACTCGACCCAATCCTGTTGGAGAGGGTACAGATAAGAACGATGTGACTCCAGAAACTGAAGATGGTGCTGCTGCTGAGCTTAGATGTGCCCCTGGACTGGTCCAAAGCAGGATGGAGGCCAACATACCCAACTTGACAGCAGCAAGGGGAGTTTGTTTAACACGGAAGGCAGCAACTGGGAATGAAGCTTTTGTTCTTAATCCTCATCTACACGCTCATTCCAAAAAGTCTATGTTGAAAGCAATCCGAGCGGCATCACAGAGTGAACAGGGCATGACTAGGTGAATAAATTATGAGTTTTAATTACTTAAATTCTTTGAGACTCATTCTTTCATAGTCTCTTGAGAGTTAGCATTTTAGGTTTAGCCATAAAATTGGATCCAAGAGCATGTTTCTGTCTTAAAAGTCTTCCTAACCTTAGATGAAGATCTGCTGTCTCTAACATTTAAACTATGATCTCCTTAACATCTTTTTTCATCTAGAGAAGGCATGAGTGGACAAGAGCCATATGTAGATTCTCTTCCACCCGTATCTCAACTGGCTGAGATGTTTGAAAGCCAGGCTTCAGAAAATGACTTGGAGATTGTTGAAAACGTTCTGCCTCATAGTGCACGTGGTCAGAAAAACAAATCAAACGAGTGTGAAACAGAACAGGGAGAAACATCACTGGAGCATCACAACAGTCTTGAAGCCATCTCCAGCAATGTCCAGAAAACCAAGAAAAAAAAACAAGTATAAAAGTTTTAGAGTGAAGTTGTATCTAGTAGAAGTATCTGGAATTCTTAGAAATGTATCTTAGACTTTTATTCATTTATTTTTTTACAGGACGTTTCACATGATCTGAGTCCTGAGACAAACAACAAAATATCCAGAAAAAGTGAGTATTCGGTTTTATCATAGCTTTAACATTTCATATTTAAATACATTTTTACTTTAATTATTTTTTATTATTTATTTAAACTGTAATTTTATCAGTGCAATTTTAAATTTTATTAGGTGAATAAGTACATTTTTGAAATATCCATGTTTCACATAACAAATTAAGCATGAATTTTTTAATAGATGTTAAACCTCAATCATCTGTAATTGATAATTCAACAGTGTCTCTTCCAGTAACACACTACATGTCATAATGTTCATCTGTGTGTATATGATTCTCAGGGAAAGTGAATAAGTTGATATCACTGTCTTTGAAAGAAGAGGAGTTGACCGGCTCTTTGGAGAATGCAGGTGAGCAGCTGTTCCAGGCGTACTCCACCCTGCAGAACGCATACACAGAAGTTCAGCGTCTACTAGCTGTTAAACAAGAGGTACTGTTCCTTTAATCTGCATTGCAAGCTCTTTTCATGCTTCAGTATTTTATTAGCCTACAATTTCTTTTTAAGCCTACAGCATATAATTGTTTTCTACAGTGTAATTTATTTTTAATGTCCTTAATATGTTCCTAACTAGCAGCTTTGCTCATAGCAAGCTATTTTGTTTTATACTTAAGCTTTTAAAATGCATATGCTCTATAATATACAGTGCCCTCCAAAAGTATTGGAACAGTAAAGACAAAATTGCTCAGTTGGCTGTGGAGTCAAGACATTTACAAATATGATTAAAAGATGAATATGAGACAAAACTACAGAATGTCACATTTTATTATTGGGTGATTCCAGCTAAGAAGTTCAGCACTTTTAGAGTTCCATCCCTCTATCTGCCTTTCTAAGTGATCAGCTGTGTCCTGTTGCATTAATTCTTCAGATATTAAAAGCAGGGAATGTGTCGTATCAGTTATATCCATTGCTTCTGCATTCTGAATCTTGCATTCAATGATGACACACACAAACCAGGATGAAGACAAGGAAGCTGACTTTGAGAGAAAAGCAAGCAATTTGGATGCTAAAAGAAAAGAGGAAGTCAGTTAGAGCTCTAGCAAAAACAAAGAGCATGGAGAAATCAAGAGTTTGGAAACCACCAGCAACCAACAACTACCTGATCGGCTGAGAAAACAACAGTAGTTGATGACAGACAAATCATAAAAGCTGTGAAAATGAATCCTAAAAGACGTGTCTGTAAAATCACCAACAACTTCCAGAAAGCTGGGGTGATGCTCTGACAATTTACTGTCCTCAGGAGACTTTGACACAGAATTACAGATGCTACACAGCAAGATGCAAACCTCTGACCAGCACCAAAAATAGAAAGGCAAGATTAGAGTTTGCAAAAAAGCACAAAGGTGAGCCAGAAGAGTTTTGGAACTGTGTTTATGGACCGATGAGACAAAGATGAACCTTTATCTAAGTGATGGGAAAGCAAAAATGTGGAGAAAAAAAGGGAACTGCAAATGATCCCAAGCATACAGCCTCATCTGTAAAGCATGGTGGAGGTGGTGTCATGGCATGAGCATGCATGGCTGTCTCTGGAACAGGCCCTCTCAATTTTACCGATGACTTAATGTATGATGACAGTAGCAGAATGAATTTGGAAGGCTACAAAACCATCTTGCCTACCAGTATTCAAGAAAATGCCACCAGATTCATTGGGAAGTGCTTCATATTGCATCAGGACAATGACCCAAAACATTCTGCCAGTTCAGTCAAGGAATTTATAAGGGCAAAGAAATGGAAAGTCTTAGACTGCCCAAGTCAATCTCCAGATTTAAATCTGATTGAACATGAATTTCACCAGCTGAAGAGGAGAGTAAAGGCAGAAACTCCCCAAAACAAGCAACAATTGGAACTGGCTGCATTAAAGGCTGGGAAAAGTATTTCAAAGGATGAGACCAAGAGTCTGGTGATGTCTATGGGTCACAGACTCACTGCTGTGATTGTGCACAAGGGATCTGCAACTAAATAATAGCTTTTAATCTTTTATATCTGCCTTATGTTCAACTGTCCCAATACTTATGCTCACATCAATGAGTGAGATGAACTCTAAAAGTGCTGTTCTTTTTATTTGGTAAAACATGTATGTGTTGAAACGGCTAATAATAAAATGTGACATTCTGTAGTTTTGTCTCATATTCATCTTTTAATCATATTTGCAAATGTCTTGACTCCACAGCCAACAGAGCAATTTTGTCTTTACTGTTCCAATACTTATGGAGGGCACTGTATATACATTTACACTAATGCAGTTGAATGTTAATTATACTGTAAATTGGACAATGAATAAATTAATCATGTAATAAATAATTATTTTTAAACAATATAAACTCCTCTGTTGTCAGGTAACCTCAGAGATGGCCTCGCTCAGGGTAAAGCGCATAAAGATTCTGCAGGATATGAAGAGTAAGAGCTCTTTAACATCTTTAATATATTTATTCAGTTCAGCTCGTGAACTAACAACATAGTCCCACTTAAAAACTATAGTTTTTCCGAGAATAATATGTAATATTATATATGTAATAATGCATGTTTATAATAATGCATAATCATTGTTTGTGCTTGAAATGTTTTGTCAGATCCTGGTGACCAGCAGGAGGTGCTAAATGCCTCCTGACAGCTGTGCGAACCTCTGAGGAAGGATTGGTCTTTAGCAAACCAGTGAGCCTCACAGAGCAGCTGCACCACAGGACCCACTCCCAGAAGTATCTGACGCTGGACCTACCTCTCAGTGCACAAAATTGAGCTCTGTGAGCAAGTATCGCATTGCAAAGCCCATAACTGCACCATTATAACAAACTTTATTTCTAGTTTTATAGTAGTTTTACGGCAGTTCACATAAGATTATGCATTCATTTGATTCGACAGATGCAGAATATTTCTAAAAGAAAAAAAACATCCTTTTTTGCTCTGATTCTGGCATGATAAAATGTCAATGTAAATGTAGGCAAGCAAACTTTTTTTTTTACAATTTTGAAAAATCAGTGTTTGAAAAAAGGACATGAAAGGAGATGTTACAGAGTCCAGCAAAGTTTCAATCCATCTGAAGATTCAGGTCAGTTAAAAGAATTTCAGAACAGCAACTGAGATTGCTTACAAGACAACATACTAGCATATTCATTCAGACTTGCTCTCAGAGGTTTATAGTTGTTTTATTCACAGGAATCTGAATAATATTTAAAAGTGTTTAAAATATTTGGTTGTTTTTATCATCTGTGTTCTTGCTACTCCAACGCAAGAAGCTTTGTTTACACTCAAGGTTAATCATGTTTGTCCTTTGCTTGCAGTCATGACACATTTATTGTACTATTTTTTTGCTGTTTGTTTATGCTCTGCAAATCATGGCTTTGGTAAGAACTGGAACAGAACAGTGTGAAGTTGAACACTTTATTTAGTGGAATTATTTACAGTAGCACACACATTTTACAAGGATGGGTTCAAATGAATGTCATTTTTGGCATGACATTTAATATGACAGCATTCTGTCACCTTAAAGAGATAGTCGACTAAATAAGTGTTCTACAAGACCTAAATGAGCCATCATAGTCCATTCAGTAGCTCATAATCAATCCAAATTGTTCTAGACCAGCATTTGCTGAAGAAAGAAGCTGCAGTGGTGTACAGTACAATTGATTCAGATCCAGACCTTTCTCCACTTAATGGAGGTTGAAAACGGGAAAAGACCACTGACTTTCCACCAGACTGACCTTATATCTGTGTTTGTGTCTTTAGGCATACATGGTCAGTTGAAGCCACTGTGTATATAGTGTAGAAAACAGAAACTTGTTAGTGTGTAAATAGCAGTGGTCAGTACAAATATGATTAAAATTTATGCTGCTTGTAAATCTGTATTCTGTTAATATTCAATAAACAACTGAAGAAAAAAAATGATGCTGCTCACCTCAAAAACATTGAGCTTGATAATGCCATCTCCATCCTTGTCAAAGGCTTTGAATGCCCCTGCAGAAGAATCTCTTTTACTACAAGAAACCGATCGCTACAGAGTCGCATCTCAAAATCTTGGTTGTAATGCCTGAATGAACTTAAAGGTACTGCAGAAAAGACCATCACAATGTACACTTACTGAACATTCCCTCGAGTCGCACTAAGCAGCTAATGTAGCTGTCGAAATCCAGCTCCATGTGTTCATTGGCATATCGCATACAAATAATGTCATACAGCTGATTGTTGAGTTGAAAACCTAAGGTACAGAGAAATATCCAGGGTTCATCCGAACAAAAATGTGTAAATCATCAAATTAGAAGTCAAATAAAGATGCCTGACCTGCTTCAGTAAGAGCGTTCCTCATCTCAAAACTGCTGATCGTACTGGATTTGTCTGTGTCATAACGTGTGAACACCAGCTGAAAATAATGCACAGAGAAACCATGTGTTTAATACAGTGTATTACAAAAGAAAATGACTGGACATGCTTTATAAAGGTGAAAACAACAGCATACCTTCCACTTTTTAATCTTGTTCCATAAATGTTTAAACTCTTGCAGGTTTAGGTGGCCTGTTCCATCAGTCTAAGGTGTCTTGGTTAAGTTACATTTCTGAGCCTTTGTACATCTGTGTGCCATTGTGCATGTGACAAATTTTGAACTTGAAATAACAGAACTATTTGTGACAAGTCATTCTGGCCACAAGGGGCACCGTTCACATGTTTGTAGCAAGTAATTTTAATCTACAGAGAGGAAGATGGGAGATAGGGTCTGTCCAAATACCCACACTTGTGATCTTTGCACTTGACCACTCGTGTACTTACTTGACATATTTCCTGTATTTGGTCCAATTGTGTGTAGAACTTTTCATTACCTGATGGGACACACTTATGCAAGTGTTTACAGAGCTTTATTTTGATTTTCAGTACTTTGCATTTTAAATTAACTTATAAATGTCTGTTCAGTAGGTCCTAACAGACTACAATTTCATTACTGTGTTTCTAATTAAGTAATAAAGAGCTGTTGCAAACATTTGACAAAATAATATCTCTGCAGTCTGGACCAATAAAATATACATGTTTTGTTACTAAACTGTAATATCTAATTATTATTAATATTTAACTTAAACTGGACAGGTTCTGTGAGATCTCAGCAAAAAGTCTCGCAATTTAGTTCCAGAACACAATGCATGATGGCATATTCTTAGCCTCGAACACCACTTTGAAGCGGTATTTGAAGCAGTCTGGGTTAAGCCCACTGTGCTTTGGCATTTTTAAGACCTGGGACCGTCTTGCGCACTTACTTTCTGTTGTGTACATGTGTTCTCAAGTGGCCAGCACCACAATTAGGGGTATTTGAACAGGCTGTAGTAGACTTCAGTAAGGTTAGACACCATATTGAATTTTACATGGATGAAAACAGGGCTGTGAGAGATAAACTAAAATCTTATAATAGTACATACTAGGTTGTGCAACATAACTTTTTTGTCATTTTTGTCGACAAAATGTTTTTTTTTTGGAAAGATGTTTCGTCAGGTGAACTACTGGCATGTTGTTAAACTACAGGAAAATCCATAGAACACACTGTACTTCTATCCCTCACAGCCTCGTTTTCATTACTGTTAATTAAATATGGCACTACCCTAAGGTCAGTTATTAAGTTGGCCTTCTTTGACTATTCTCTACTTTAGTCCAGTAATAGTCCATTTCTTTCATGTTCTTACCTAAATTTTTAGTAAAAAACCATTTTTGTTGGTTGCCAGATTTCTGAGTCTTTTTTCATACTACCACTGAGCATGTATTGGCTCTTGTTTCTTTGCTTTTGAAGTGTTAATGTGCAGTCACATTCATCATTGTTCAGTGAATTGTCGAGTGTCGAATTTTGTGTGAAGGCCAATTTTCTGTGCTTCATACATTGCCACACAATGACAGAGAAGACTGGATCTTTTTTGGCTGCGAAATATATAAAAAAAAGGCCAGATGTCAATAACGTAGACAAGTATAAAGCACTGATCACATATACATTATTGCCCATAATGCACAGTGAAGGATACATCCATAAGTGCAATCATACTTCTGCAGCTCTCCAGACTGAAACCCTCTGTTTTCAGCTCTTTATCTGAAGAAAGTAAGGGATTGATTATCAAAACCCTACAGACAGAGAAATAGACAAGAGAATGACTAGCAGACAATAAGATTTTACTCACATTTGGCAACCACTCTATTAAAGACAGTTCTGAGTTCATTGGCATTAATCTGCATGTCCTGCAAGAAGAAACAGTCACAATGATAGTGTGAAGTGAATATGGCATTCAAATGCGCATTTCCATAACTGCACTCACGTCTCCAGCTATCTGCTGAAAGATGGCTCTGAACTGCTTTTCCTCTTCAGTCTCCTCCTCCTCAAATGGCTGAACATGAGAAATAAGAAATACTGAATGTACAACATACTAAATTAGTGGACATCTAAATATGTGTGCATGTGCCTTTAAATATCTCAGTGTTTATTTTGTTTATAGAGATATAGAGCAAATCTACTTAATCTTTGCTTATAAATGAGATTAGTCTAAATTAGTCTTTAGATCAGAGATTTGACATTTTTCCTTTTTTGTGGTTGTTGCAAATAAAAATGACATTACAACAAGGCAGTTTTGTGCTTATTATGATTCTGAGTGTCATTATGAATTATAGTTTTGACATATTGTACCAGCTCACGTTGTGCGCATGCTGTTTGTAATTACGGAAGATGAAAACAGAGCTGCATGTCTACAGCAGTGCAGCCAATTAACAGAACATCACAATGATTTTTCATCTCCTTTTCCATCTTTTTTTATCCTTTCTATCATCTGACGTGGACTGACACAGAATATCAAACAAGAAAGGAAAGAAACTGATGGAACATCTTAATCTCATTTCCATATTTACCTTGATTTTCTTCTTGACATCCATCTGTTGGTATAAGAAAGTGAAACATTAGATATAAAAATATCTTTTTTATTTTCTTTTGTGATTATGAAGAGGAAGAAAAAAAAACTGAATCTGGGTGTTACTTCGTTTTCAGTTGTACTAAATTAATGATCTACTACATTCAAGAGACCAAACCACTTGACATAGTGATTCATCGACAAGCACAGAGATGGGATGAAGTATGAGGTGCCACAGAACATGACAGACAGACAGAGGTGTGGACTCACCACAGGCTCCACCTCAATCTCTGCATCTATAACCCTGAGAGAATACATGCAGCTGTCAGCCAAATGCAGAAGCATTAGCAGGTCAAGAGGTTCTTTTAAAAACATCTGACTGTAACAAGATATTCAATTTGAAACACTTCATAACTTTTCATTGAAAAGTCTTCAGAATAACATACTACATATACATTTGTATATGAAGCATTATATATACATATTATATACACCCATATATATATATATATATGTGTGTGTGTATATATATATATATATATATAAATATATATAAAGTTTTTATTATATAAATATAATATACATAAACTAACAATGTATTGGTAATTAATACTGGTTATTATTATTATAATGACTGATTTGACGTGCACAATCAATGTTAAAACTCACTCTGAGGTGCTCCTGTTCTCAGAGAAGACTCTGAGCAGAAACTCGCTTTCCTTGTGGGGATCAAAGGTGGATGGAATGATGACATACTCGCCCGGTTTCAGGCAAAAACGTTCCGACACCTCACGCATGTTCACATAAGACTTGCAGCGAGCTATGGAAGCATTATAAAGGAAGAAATCCTTTGGCAGCTGTTGTTGGTTGCCCTTCATCTAAAATCAGGATAGCAGATAGAACATTTCAAGGCAAAAAAATATATGACTTATATAATACTTACTTAAAATTTGTAGTCAAGCCAATTTAAATAAACATTTTAAGGCTGAGAAAAATCTGTATTCTTTTTACATCATGCAGTAATTAAATTTTAGGTGGTGGTTGAATGTTTGTAGTTTTGGTTTTAACAGATTTAAGGACTTAAATTTAATGAAGTACTGGCAAACAACAAAGATGTGTCCGTTTAAATGCAATCAGACTGACATGATGTCATCATTGCGGTGTCTTCATGATGTAGTCATACCTCTTTAGGAACCTGGGAAAGACAGGGGGTAAAACAATAAATCAGCAACCATGGTAATTAACTGAAAAACTGTAGGTTACTAAACTGCTTAAAAAAATAGACCATTTAGCCTTGCATATTTAGTCTAAAAAAATAAGATTCCAAAAAGGGGCTTTCACCTCCAAAGCCAGAGAAGAACCTTCCAGTGTACAGTTCTCAGATTTTAGTGTGAAGAACATAACCTGAAGGATCTTTTTTTCCACTATAAAGAATGTTTTCTGCATTTGAAAGGTTCTATGGATGTCAAAGGTTCTTTATGGAACCATAGTTGGCAATAAAGAGTGTTGATTACGTATATAGCCTATTGTATGTTGAAATGTTCTTTGTACTGAGGGTGTGTTTAATTAATCGCACCTCATAGATGGCGAATCCAATGTTGTGTAGGGTGGCACCTGAGCAGCGCTCTTTTCTTCTGCCCTTCTGCATTAAAGCCACCACCACCGTGCAAGTCTTCTCTTTAGCGTCCGCCTCCAGAAGAACCAGGCGGAACTGAGGGTTTGTCCAGTATGTGTCTGTGACAAAATGTACAGAAAGGGATTATTGTGAAATTATGTTTACATAAATAAATAAAACCCACAAAAACATGTCCATTACTGGAAGTTAAATAAAAATGAACTGAAATAAAAAAAATTTTTTTTAAAAATTTAAACCATGGAAATGGCATGAAAATGGAAAATCTAAAAACAAAAAACTATTTATATATAGTGTATATATACTGTATAAGCTACATCTCCATGAAAAATATCAATATTGTTAATGTAAGGTGCTTTTAAAACCATCTCATGTGGACAAACGAGTCTACAATATTGCAAGATAATACTAGATACCCGGAAAGTTTCTGCAGCCACCAGCAGAGCAGCCTTTTACCCATCGGCCCTCATGTATGGTCACATTCCACTTGAGCATTTGATCATCCTCAAGAGTGTCTGGGGTGAGGTTACAGATCTCCAGTTTGGTGAAGTTCTTCTTAAACTCCTCAAAGCACATCCTTGAGTGAAGAAAAATGAGCAAAATGATGCGAGCGACCGGCTTCCATTTATGAGTATTAAATGAAGTGTAATAGACTGTTTGAGACTTTCTGGAAGCCTGATGGTCTCATAAAGCTGTGAACTAACCAGAACTCCCCTTGCTCTGTAGGCCGGAGTCTCTCCTTGTCTTGCACAGATCTGGCTAGTGCAGCCCAGTCATTAGACTTACAGGCAGGAGGGGGGGCAACTCCCCAGGGGTCTCGCACACGAACCAGACGGATCATAAGGTCTTTACCATCCTTACGTTTACCCTGTGAACAAGGATTTTGCTATTGCATTGAAAGATGTGGCTGATGAACCCTGGACCAGGGTTAAAACTAAAACCATAAAAAAAAACATTTCGTTACTTGAATAAAATAAAATTACACATAAATTTTTTTTAATGTAGTTTCCTAGGCAATATTTAAAAAAAATTAAATAAAATAATTATGAAATAATTTAACAAAATAAAATACAATTACAAGAGAAAATATAAAAAATATTAATAATATTAATATATTATTAATAATATTAAAATATAAAAACTATAATCGTATCTCAATGATACTAAAATAACACTGATTGCACGCATCCTCACACAATGCTCTGTATTAGGATGTGCCAGATACAAATGCTCAATTACATGACAAGCCCACCTGCTCAACTCCAGTGACTGAATACGCATGGCCTCTCACAAGTCCAGATTCTGTTTTAGTCCTTTGAGCAGTTGGAACCAAAACCTGTGCAGAAGAAGCAAAGTTGAATGGCATATTACATGTTACAGTAATGCAGCACTTTCTATTAAAATGCTTTATTATACTGTATATGTTATATTAATTTTTTTATATAATTAATTAGTATCACATGAGCAAGAGTTAGACTGTGATTGTGTGTAAAAGTTCAGTCATTTTAGACACAATTTTATTTTTGCCTCGCCAATGAAAATAGTTCAAAACGAACTCCAAGCAATCAACCGTTTCACATTTCTGAGCAAACATACTACAGTAGTGTTTCATTCCTGAAAGAATGTATTTGAATGAATCGGCTGAATGGATGATTCAATAACTCATTCATAAACAGTGGCTGCATTCGAAATCTCATACTTCCCTACTATATAGTAGGTAAAACACTGTATGTTGAGATGAGTATTATGACCGAATTCATAGGTGAAAAGATTTACTACTTGCGTCGAGATTCTAAAGTGCACATCTAACGAACACTTTACTATCCCATAAGCCATGGGAGAGGAGTTAATGGCAGTGAAGCCATGCAAGGACGCTGGTAGGTCACATGACAATGACAACATGACAAATGTAAAATGTCACACATTCATTTACATTTACATTTACATTTAGTTATTTAGCAGACGCTTTTATCCAAAGCGACTTACAAAAAAGGACAATAGAAGCAATCAAAACCAACAAAAGAGCAACAACATGCAAGCATATGACAAGTCTCGGTTAGCCTAACGCAGTACACATAGCAAGGTGTTTTGTTTTTTTTTTCAAGGAAAACAAGTAGATAGAATAGAAAAAAAGAAAGCTAGTGTTAGTTTTTAAAGAAAAAGTAGCAGTTAGAGAATAAATATGTAGTTGATAGAGGGTCAAGGGTGTGTTTTTTTTTTTGTTTTTGTTTTTTTTAAAAGAAGACAGATAGATAAAATAGAATTAGAATAGTTCAGTACATACATACTATAGATAGATTAAAATAAAATAGATAGAATTAAAATATTAAAATATTAATTAAAATATTAAAATAAAATAAATAGTTAGATTCATACTATAGATAGATTTTTTAACGGACACAAACTAATTACTTTTGCAAACTAATTAATGCATACAGCCAGTCATTTGTTTCCTTCTTTTTAAAGAATCATTCTATCTGAACAAATAATTTGAATGAAGGATTCAGTGGCTCACTCAAAACACTTGCTGCCACCCACTGGCATATTGATGTAACGTGCAGAGAGACTGACTGAAAAATTCCCAGCACTAATGCACAGAATGACAGTCTATCTGAAATGTGCAAACATAGTCAAGTGGAGTGTGTAACCCTAAGCTCAATAGTTAGTACATTTTAGATACAGCACACACAGAGAAGGATCAGATATATTTATCAGCTGGTTTTTAACCAGAGCAGCATCCAGGACATTTAGAATATGTACATCTATGGCACAGCTCATGAGTGACCCTCTCTTCAGAGCCTTTCTCATGATGTTGTACAGCTCCTTCGGGGCCTCTGTAATCTCATAGAACTCAGTTACTCCTCCAGTGAAGTCCTCCATGGCCTCCAGTGAGTTTCCTCCCTTTAAAGCCTCATAAGAGCCATGTAACCTGCGATCCAGAAGCCAACCATCACATTTAGCACCTTGGACTGATTTTTGACACACGCTAAGGATATCTAGAAAACCATAAACAGGCCTACAATGACAAAGTATTATGGTGTTACTGTTTAAACTTACTTTGCATATGCCTTTTCCAGAAGAGCACTCCAAAATTCATTCTTCTGTCCAGACCTGGTGAACACCAGCTGGTTTTTGTATGTAGGAAGCCGATCATCAACAACCACATCCACCCACTCCCCATAACGCCAGAACTAGAAGAACAGACAAAGAGTGAGTTAAATTTGTGCTTCATTCATCAAACAGTAAAGGATGGTACAGTTTACTGCCCATACCTGGAAATGGAAAATGCCAGCATAGTTTTCAGTGAAGCTCTGGTCATGGGGAACCACCCTCTTCAGGACTATATCATTCAGGGTCAAGCAAGCAATGGCAGCCAACAGCCAGCAGTCTCCTGCAAATGTTAAAATACCACCGAAAATAAGGTGTTACTACATAGCATTACAACACATATTTTTTACTAAATATGCACGATAATTTATTTTCAACATAGAAATGTAAGGTAAAAATGTATATCTTTGCTGTAACCTAATCAACATTTTTAAGTCATTGGTTAATTTTAATGGTCATACAAATACTAATAAAAACAGACATACAATATTACCAATACATAGAAACAGAAATATTAGTAAATATCTAAAATATTTAGATATTTATTTAGAAATACAGATAATGAAACTGCATGCATAATAATTGTAATACAATTTGAAAGTTTGAAGTTCAGCATAACACTCCTCAAGATACTCGACTTCAAGATAGTAGAATATTTTGCCACATTGTTTCATTTATTGATTCACTTCAGTTAGATCTTGTAGAATATAAAAATATTTTATTCTTGGAATATAATGCATTATGCATAAGTTGTAAAACCCCAGTACTCATTCACTTTCATTATTTAAAAAATAGTGGACTCACCTTCACCAAAAGTAAAAAAAAATATATATATATATATATATATATATATATATATATATATATATATTAAATAATGCAGTATTGCTCATGAAAACAACAAAGCTGTACACTGTACAGGTGCAGAAATGAACCCCATTGCTCTATGTGCCTCTTGCATTCACTGGATGCTTCTGTGGAACACAGCACCACAACACGGATACCGCAGCGGACACTTTATTCATTTCTTCAAGCCTTCTGTGTCACGCAACTGATCTATTTTCCAACAGAGTATTTGGATACGCTGAGAGGAAAGGAAATCCCTGTATGCAGGTCACCAGCAGGTGCTATGCAGTTAGATTACCTTTAGTAATCTAAATGGAAGTAAAGTGTCTGGCAAATTTCAGAATGGATATTTATTTTTCATACTATGCATAAATTCACATAGCATTTAAAATTGTTGATTTTAGTTTTTTGTTTTTAAAATGATTTATAGACGAAACTGAATTTTAATTTTATTTTATTTTTAGACAAAATAGAATTTTCATATCCCCCATTCATAAGGCCATGACAGAAAAATAATATTTACTTATCGATATCATCTTAAATTTTAGTATTGGTGCATCCCCAGAAACATGTGTTTTTATGTATTTAGAATGTCATGCATTTGTACTTTCATACCCAGGTCTCCTTGGCAGATATCTGTCCTGTTGGCTCCCCCAAGAATGAACTGTGGATTGCTACAAATGTCCTGTTTAGGAAAGAGAAACCCACATTTATATTTGTTATAAAAATATTTTACATCATAACTGTATTTTTAAACTTCTTCTAGCTTCAGAAAAAGAATATGACTAGACTATATCTGTAAAGATCTCAGCACCACCACAGAAATTCAGCAGCTGTCCATGGGCCATAAAGTTTGCTGACCGGAACTTCGCTAGCGCGTTTTTATGAGCTGCATCTCAAAGGACGTCAAGGCAAGATAATGTACAGTATGTAAATCCTTCTCATCATTTTCAAAGTGTCAGTAAATGCATATGAAAATGCGTGACTGACTTTTTGAAGTACCAATCCAAAAATTGATTTAACAACCTAGCAAAGGCCTTGCAGGCTGTGATCAGTAACCTGATTCACTGAAGCAGTATTATGAAGTGAAGCTAGTAAATGTGTGTCACACATCAGTCAAAAGAAATAGGTCAACTTTTTATAAGTTACATGAGATGGACAGACAAAAAACACCATATATATATATATATATCTATATATATATCTATATCGACTTCTTTGTTTATTTAATAGTGATGATAAGAAAATATAGCCACATATCAAATCTATTAACACAAGTCTATTATCAGGTAGAGCTCTGCTTTATGAAGCACTGGCACAGCATAGCATGCATGATTTGGCAAGTCAGCTGCCTGAGACTCCAGAGCGTGCTAAACTGCAGCCATGTACCGAACACACACACACACACACACACACACACACACACACACACACACACACACACACTACAGAAACACTGGCACATTCTAATGGCATGCCTGCAAAAAAAATCTTATCTCATGCTGCCTAATCAGAAAGAAACTGAACACAAAAGCAACTGCTTGTTGCTTAGAGACCAACTGAAACATTGCAATGAATTATTAATCAACAGTTAGAGTAAATACATTATTTTGTATGCATGTATAGAGGAAATGTATGGAGATGGTTATGTAAGGAAATAAAGTGACATTCTCACAAAATGGCAAAAATGAAATAAAATGTATAAAATAATATTTTAAAAAATTAAATTGAATTAAATTAAATTAAATTAAAAAAGCATAATTTGATATGTAAAGCCTAAGTTCACTTCTGGGTCAAAGCTGACCTGAACATAAAAGATGCACCAATTTAGTTTAAATGGTTATAACTCTGAAAAAATAATTGTGGGAAAAAAGTGTATTTTGATGGCCTTAATCCATTTGCCTGTTTTTTCCCATATTAAAATTTTTATTTATTTAATTTTTTTTAAATTTGTATGTGCTGCTTCTGGGTCAAAACTGACCTGAAAGCAATAGAAGGGTTAAATAAAATGAAAATTAAATTAAAATAAAAAATAATTTTTCATTAGCCAAGAACAAAACATCCCCATGCAGAATTGCAGAAATTACATTATGATTTTATCCAAACAACATCTCTGTTCCACAGAGGGTCACTTGTAACTGATCTCATGCACAGTGCCACCTTACGGTAGGTCACTCACCGATGGGCGCTTCCATTCAAGCTTTAGAGGGAACTTTTCACTGTAAAAGAGAGAGCAATCCTGGGCAGGGAACAGTGGGTCTTCAAACAGCACTTTCTTAAGTACATATTTGTCTCTGAGTTCCTGAAAGTCCTTGAGACGCCTGGCATCTTTAACAGCCTCGTTGCGGCTCAAAATGGCTGAATAAATGTTTCCCGGTGCAGTAAAACCATTGCCCACAGTCTGTGGAGCAGCTTCAGTCAGTTGGACAGATGTTTCTGAGAACTTCTGTTCTTCTGCCATATTGCTATTTGATGACAGATGCCAAAGAAGAGATGAATAAATACAGGGCTCAGTGTCAGTATCCGAGATAGCTCAATTTTCTCTTAGTCCTTAATCCTTATTTCACTCTTCAGTTCTTTATATTCTGGTGGAGGCACACCCCTGGTCATGTACACAAATAAACACTCACGCTAAGCCAAATGCTCTACACCGGTTCATACACATGCACACATGCTCACATGTGCTTTCAACTTTTCCCTGTTCCTCTTGGAATCAAACTCTATTTATAGGCCTCCTACAGGGACGTGAGGGTTTCTCTCTTTCTGCCTGTCTAATGGGGGCATGATTCCTAGCTGGTGACCTCAGACATTTCCAATGCGGATAATGGGAATAACAGAGGTCCAGTCAAAGATTAGAAAAGTAAACCACAAATCCAAATGTATATTTCTACAAATGTTTACAGATGAACATGCAGGTGTTAAAAAGTAAATTCTCCTTCATGGAATTTTTTAAAGTTAACATATACTTAAAATTTCTATTTACTTCTAATACAATACCTACAATACCTAATATACACGTTGTGTATTTTATATATTCAGATATAATACATTTCTATAGATAGATAGATAGACAGACAGACAGACAGACAGACAGATAGATAGATAGATAGATAGATAGAGATAGATACATAGATAGATAGACAGACAGATAGATAGATAGATAGATAGATAGATAGATAGATAGATAGATAACCCTACAGAAGACAAGTGGTTTGGATGAATGGAAAATAAATAAATAAATAAATAAATACATAATATATAAATAAATAGCCCCAAGCCTACAGAAGACAAGTGGTTCGGATAAATAAATAAATAAATAAATCCTGCAGGACAGAAAGTTGCATTATGCAAACTGTATTTAGAGATCAAGCATATGTCCATGTAAGGTAAGCAGGGCAAACATATCATATATGATATATATCATAAAATATATAAATACATCATATATAATAATCTCTCTCTCTATAAATATATGTAGTGAATTAATATACAAAGCATGACGAACGAATAAAAGTGTGTTATTTTCTTCTCATCGGCCACTGAGGGTTAAATCATGAGCTGTGAAGGTGTCAGAATGACGTCATCCAGCAGATGGCGCTGTGTGAACTTGTGTCTTGCTTTACACTCGCTGAATAAACGACAGAGCGGTTCATACAGGAATAAGCAACAGCGCACCACAAAACTCGGAGCTGTCGCCATTTACCTGTAGCTTTTTCAGGGATATCGATGTTGAATTAATTTGAGTCCATTCGTGTCGTAATATTTAAGTGTTACGGGAGAAACAAATCGTTCTGTGAGGACTTCAATGAAGAACGCGAATATCCGGGAGTGTAGCATCCGCGGCTATCTGTCTAAACGCATCAAATCTGACAGGCAGTAATATTTGTATTTCTGTTGTAGCTGATTTTGATGTGCGGAAAGTTTTGATATTTTGATTATTTTATTTAACATTTACCATATCGTCCAAGGAAATATATTTCTCAGAAATAATAATCGCGAAGACTCTGGAGGCCGCGGAGCTGTGCTGCTAGCTTCTCACTCGCTAGTCGGCAAAGGAGAAATTGAACAGTCATTTCATATCTTGGAATTTCTGTGGACCACTAACTATCCCCTCGACAGCTACACCCATACACGGACTCATATTGTTTGAGGACTTATCATTTTTCTCATTGTCTGAGGATTTTCCTCCTCCGTGTCCTCAACTACCACTGACTAGCTGCTTCCGGCGAGCTGGCGACGCCGCTCATCTCAGGATAGACTAAAGTAAGATAATCGACATTGCCGTTTATATGGTACGGAGCAGTGTGTTGTATTTGTTTGTTTCTTATCAGTGAGGTGGGATAGTCGGCTGTAGTGTTTGAATGCTTGAACGTAAACTGAGGCCTGGGTTGAATTGAGGACAGGACTGAGGAGAGAGAAATGATGTAAACATCACTAAAGCGTGTGTCTGTTCATGCCTCAGCAGCTGTTACTGTCTTGAACAAAACTTAATGACTTAAACTGACACAATGACACTGAGTTGATAGTTCAAGAGCTGGTTAAGTTCAGTTTCTGCTGTTGTTTAGATTTATCCTTCATTTGAAATTGTTAGTTTAAGTTTGTTTGTTTTTTTGGTGTTTTTCTGGTTCTCTTTCATTTGAGATTTGGGCACATTCAAAATCCATAATTTACATGGGAAATCATATAACAGTTAACCTGAAAAGTGCAATGTATGGCTCACTTTAACTGTTTTTTATTTACAATGATCTTCATAAATTTTCAGGGCTCTTACAGAGATCAACAAAACATTAAAAAGAAAAAGAAGAAGAAAAAAAAAAAATATATATATATACACTACTGTGCAAAAGTCTTAGGCCACTAGTATTTTCACCAACAAAAAAATGGTTTTATGTCAGTTATTTCTATCTTTTGCTGTAGTGTGTCAGTAGGAAATAACAGTTTACATTTACAAACATTATTTTTGCCATTTTGATGATTTTTGTTTGCACAAGGAGTCTAACAACAGCCAGTGCTCCACACAGAGATCTGATCTCACCATCATCCAGTCTGTCTGGAATGACATGAAGAAACAGAACAAACTGAGACAGACTAAATCCAGAAGAACTGTGGTAATGTCTCCAAGATGCTTCAAGAGACCTACCTGCAAAGCTACCTGAAAAACTATGCGCAAGTGCACATGGGGCAAAAGCTGTTTTAAATGCATAGTGTGCTCACACCAAATGTTGATTTAATTTAGTTAATAGAAGTTAATTGATAAATAAAATCTATTTATGGCATTATTTCTGAAAGCATCCTCACTTTACAGCATTTTTACCCAAGTGCCTAAAACTTTTCACAGTACTGTAGCTTTGCAGGTAGGTTTCTTGAAGCATCTTGGAGACGTTGCTACAGTTCTTCTGGATTTAGTCTGTCTCAGTTTGTTCTGTTTCTTCATGTCATTCCAGACGAACTGGATGATGGTGAGATCAGATCTCTGTGTGGAGCACTGGCTGTTGTCAGACTCCTTGTGCAAACAAAAATCTCACTGGATTATTACAATTAATGGCAAAAATAATGTTTGGAAATGTAAACTGATATTTCCTGCTGACACACTACAGAAAAAGATAGAAATAACTGATTTCAAACCATTTTTTGTTGGTGAAAATACTTGTGGCCTAAGACTTTTGCACAGTACTGTATATCTCTCACATATTCTTAATGTAAAAGTCATGAAAAAATAATGTCAAAAGTTTTAAAAACTCTGAATTTTGATTGAATTTGGCAGAAGGAGGAAAAAAAACTCTTAAATGAATTAAAATTTGAAGTTGAAACAATGAATTTCATTTATTAAAAAAAATTTTGTACTGATCTTGAATACATATTTATATTGTTTATGATTACAGTTTATACTCCTTGTGATGAATCACTCTTGATTTTGCAGCTCTCTGCCTCCTGCCTTTGAGGTGTGAGTCGGCCAGACTTCTTTTCCTGTGGCGGTTCAGGACAGGGCTGTCAGTTATCAGTCAGTGATGTCAGAAGAAGGAAAGCAGAGTGCCACACCTGCCCCTGCATCCACTATGGACACGAAGTCTGAGTCCACAGCCTCGCCACCTGCCGGCCAGGGGGTTTCGTCGGTGTCTCCTCCGGTGTCCACAGTAACACAGCCTGCACCACCTGCAACTGAGGATGAGGAGGAGGAGGAGAGCGAAGATGAATCTGAGATTCTAGAGGAAAGCCCCTGTGGACGCTGGCAGAAACGGAGAGAAGAGGTACATTCTGAGTCTTTCGGTAGCTTTGTGTAAAGAGTGGACCAAAATTTAAGCCATTATTGACTGATAATATTCCCCTCCCCAACAGGTTAACCAGCGCAACGTCCCAGGTATCGATAATGCTTATCTTGCCATGGACACAGAGGAAGGTGTGGAGGTGGTGTGGAATGAGGTCATGTTTTCTGAACGGAAGAACTTCAAACTACAAGAGGTAAAACTACTAACTGTGTGCCTGCTTTGTTGTTTCTATGAGAAAGATTTGCAGTGACGGGTAGTTGCCAAGTCTACTGATTTCTATCTGAAATAACGGCTGAAACTTCAATGATATTCAACAAGGAAAAATGTGGGATGTGGCTTGATTTTATGAGTCAGTTCCATACCAGATTTGGAATCAGATTGAATGCAAGTTTGATGAAACCTGCCTTCATATCCATTTTAACAATGTCCAATAGTTTGCGCCTAAATAATGTCATTGTGATGTAAAGTTATTTCAGATGAAGATTACATAAAGTCTGAGGTCAGTATGATTTTTTTTTAAAGAAACTGATATTTTATTCAGCATTCAATTGATCAAAAGTGACGGTAAAGACAATTATAAGATCGCAAAAATTTTCTGTTTGAAATAAATTCTGTTATTTTGTACTCTCTATTCATCGAAGAATACTGAGAAAAAAAAAAAAAAAGTTTCACGGTTTCCACTAACATATTAAGAAGCACAACAGTTATTATCGATGTTTTCCAAGTTGATGATAATGAATTTTTTTTTTCTTGAGCACCAAATCAGCATATTAGAATGTTTTATTTCTTTGATGGCAAACCTGAATTTTCAGCAGCCACCCTTCAAAATCACATGAGCCTTCAAAAAACATTTTAAAATATATTAAAATAAAAAAAGTTATTTTAAATTGTAATAATATTTCACGATAGTAAACTTTTTACTGTTTTTTTTTTAATCAAATATGTAGCTTTGGTGAGGTTTCTTTTAAAAAAAT
Source organism: Tor tambroides (assembly GCA_021397915.2). NCBI lineage: Eukaryota > Metazoa > Chordata > Actinopteri > Cypriniformes > Cyprinidae > Tor > Tor tambroides. Next base: position 31,300 of record JAFVLL020016941.1, read on the forward strand.
CCTACCGTTTATAAGGAACATGCATTAAAAGTAAATAAGGTCAGTTTTAATATCATGTTGCCTTTAAGGGATCTTAATTGTAACCGGCATGAATGAACTGATAGTTTGCTGCTGAATGTTTATTTAAACGTGATGTGAGCCTTCCGGTGTGAAAATTCACTTGTGATTTGTTATCTCCATATATAGCCACAGATTCAGCTGTACTGCTTCCTGTGTTCTTGCTTACTAAAATGTTAAGCTGTGAATTAGCAATACCAATGAGTATTTAACTATGAGCGTTAGGACAGCTTGATTGCTTCACAGAATGAGTGTGCTTACCTTCATTTCTTGGGTGTAAACTCCTTACATAAAGTGGTCTGACCTGTTTGCTGCCAAGCCTTTATGGTAGGGCTGCACGATTATGATAAAAATCATAATTGTTGATTATACCCTTGAGATTGTAATTGCGATTATTAATAACGATTATTTTGAATAGATTTGTTTGAAGCTGCATGCCATATTTTTATATAAAATATATATTTAAAAAAAAGGCTGAAAACACTCTTCCCGAACTTTTATTGCTTTTCTATAGCATTGAGCCTCAAATGTCAACTATACATTGGTTTGGTTTCTTCTTTAAACAAAAAAAGGTAAAATTATGCATGGTATAATAATGTTATACTAAAACTATAAGAAAAAAGAAAAAATGGTTTACTAAAGCTATATATTTCATTTACAATTAAACAGATGAAATTTCAAATTACAGTAACATTTTACAGTACAAGACTAACATTCGAGAGCAGTGGCACCAGCACCTGATTTGGTAGCGCTGAACATGTAATATTACAAGTTTTGTCTCTTAGAAATGCACATTAGAACAGGAGCTTGAGTTGGGATGCAGATGTACATTTGACAGTACCATTGTGAAAACTGTAACAGCTTCATCTTTTATACATAACTAAAAGTACAGCACCTCATTACCATGGTAAAAAAGTAGCCTAACTATATGGTTTCTATGGTGTTTGCATTGAAAAACAGTAGCCTAAAGACATTGTCAATTACAAATACATATCAACTGATAGAATAATTAACAAAATAATGTATTTATATTCCATTACTCCTTTAACATATTGAGTATTATTAATATACTAAATATGAATATCCTACTTTTCTGCCACTGTACCATTGCTACTACAGTAAAACTTTGGTAAATGTGGGTGATTTGTGGATTGAAACGTCTTCCAACTGGATCGTTGTTGCACTGTTTCTGCTGCTTTCTGCATCAATGTTGATGAGAATAACAGCTCCGATTTATTTGGCTTTAAACTAGTTCAAATTAAAGAGACGTGATTTGTGCTGGAGAACTCTGCGCTGAACTCGAGTGCTTCATACTGGATTTCACAGCGTTGTTTAGTGCGTGATCACGACTGGTCACTGTAATAAACGCATACGCTATAAGCTCGCGCTGCGCTGTTTTCTTTTGAGGCGAGCGGATAAAAGGTCAGTGTGGCGCGCAGTTCAAACGAGTACCGCTAATTTGTTCTGCTTTTGACACGTTTGCCGTTTAACATGTCTATCATGCACAACAGAGTGACAACGACTATTAGTTAGAAAAATTGTCTTTTATCCAGTGTGTTTAAGTTTGTTAAACCCCGCGCTGCAAACACCTCTTAAGCACACAGAATAATGCAAGTGGGCATTTTTAATTGTTTATTTATTTTTGTAATCACGGCTTTGAACGATTATGTAATCGTGGCATCCATAATCGTAATCGCGATTAGAATTTCGATTAATTGACCGTTCGCAAAACCCGCCCACCCTTAGTTACTGTTGCCATGACCGACAAACAATGCCGCTCTCACACTACACACGTGTTCTCACACAGTGAAAATACATCTATAGAGTGCAGGAAAACTGACAGAGAGCACAGAGCAGGTTACTTATGTGATGTGAAAACAACAGCTCTAGGACCCTCAGCTTAAACTGTGTCATTTTTAAAGAAATTAAAACAATAAATACCGCTTTGTGGCCTTTCAATGTGTTGTGACAGATCGCTGTATTGCCTCAGTTCAAACACGGAATGGGATTCGCTTTCTTTCATATTAATATCAAAGCTATAAAATATTAATGAACACTGAAAGTGTTTTATTTCAATCGCTGAACAGACCATTTTTCAAGTTTAAGTCCACCAAGTTAATCTGCTCTCCTGTCTGATTTGTGGTTAAGGCTAAGCACCAAGTAGAAGGATACAGCTGTTACTAGGCATGCGCATTTACATATTTTCCGGAAATGGCTAATATAACGTGAAACCCTCTTTAAAGCAATAGCGCCATAGTTTCATCACTTTAGAGTGCCGCAGAGGACGTCTTTGCAGTAAAGGACCTGTCATGTTTAATGAGTTAGAAGATGATATAAAGCAATTTGTGTTAGCTGCATTGGAAACAGATGGAGCTTACGTGCATATACAGCTCCCGACGGACGACGTTCACATGGGATTTTGTCTACAGAATGATAAGAGCACACGTTTTATCATATTATTTTATTATTTAACACTCAGTATTTAACTTAAGCGCTGCAAGCCCTGCATACAGCGCCGGACATGACAGGTTTTCTGGTACTAAAACAAGTACAAAGAACACCTAGCTTATTACTGCTACCGTGGCAACCAACAACAGCACATCTTAACCCTCTGCACATATTTATATTTAGTTATATTGAAAAAGTTTCAATTCAGTCGATCTTTTTTACCCCGTTTAACATGTATTTCTATGGAGACCTGTCGTAGCTGTCGGGCAAGATGGCGGATAGCAGCGGCGGCGCATAATCTCTGCGTTCTGATTGGTCAGATCGCCTGTCAATCAAGCTCTTTGCGAACGGTCAATTGTGCAGCTCTACTTTATGGAAACACCAATCTCGCTCAGAGCCTTCAGCTACTTATGAAAAGTATTGTAAGAAAAGCATTCTCTGTGGTTATGTAACTATCTCTTAAGTGTTGAAATATTAAAAAGGTCATTCTGCTCTTTCTAATATAGCATACTTCACTCTGTCATTGCCTGTGAGCGCTTTTAATCAAACTTGATTCATTAATGCCTGGCATAGAGTCGTGGACAGCCATCTGTTTGGCCCGTCCACATACTGCTCTCCGCTCTGCTTGGCAGACACTCTTCGTGGAATTCAAGAAGTAATTTTAGAGGTTGCGTTTTGACGGGCTTTGCCATCTACACTGCTGATTGCATTTCTCATAAGCACATGTGACTAGTGCAGTGAGTCCAGCCATAAAAAGCAATGAAGTTTTTCTCTTGATCTTTCAAATAAGTTTGTTGTTATTACATAATAAACTGAGAGTTCGGTATTTTATTATAATAACCTGTTCCTCTAAAAATCAAGACATTATGTTACGTATTTCTGTCAAAAAGCTCCCTCAAGGTTAAATTAATCTACTTTTCTTCTTATATTTCTCAGGAAAAAGTGAAAGCGGTGTTTGATAACCTCATCCAGCTGGAACATTTGAATATAGTAAAGTTTCACAAGTACTGGGCAGATGTGAAGGAGAACAGAGCCAGGGTATAAAACGCAACAACAAAAATATTAAAAATGTCCCATTTTTGGAGTTTAATTATTATTTTTTTCACCCCCTTCAGGTTATTTTCATCACAGAGTACATGTCTTCTGGGAGCCTGAAGCAGTTTCTAAAGAAGACAAAGAAGAATCATAAGACCATGAATGAAAAAGTAAGATATTCAGACAAATAGACAAAAAAAGCTGTTGAGACATAATTGACTGGAGACTAATATATCCTTTGCCTTGAATTACTTGCTTGAATGTTAGTCATGGTTGACTTTGCTTATCAGTATGGCCCAGATCAGATTTGTTTAAAACTCTGAATGATATTTTTTTAGAGAGAGTACCAGTTGCTAGTATTAGTTAACCTGCTGTAGTATAACATCAGATGCAGACTTGTCTTCTCAGATGCCATTAACTCTTTCTGGGACTCTTCTAGGCATGGAAACGCTGGTGTACTCAGATATTATCTGCCTTAAGGTGTGTGTACTTTTCTCTCTCTTTTTTTTGGTTCAAATACTGAGGTGTTTACCAGTAATGTGGAGATAAAATCAAAAATGTTTACCAAAATTCCTCATAGGTAGCTAGAATGATTTCTGTGACTGTTATAGCTGTCCATTTCTTTTTGTTTTGATGTTCCGCTTTAAGTCTTGTGAAGAGCTCCTGTTACACTCACATTTCTCACCATTCTTCCTTCAGCTATCTGCATTCATGTGAACCTCCCATTATCCACGGGAACCTGACCTGTGACACCATTTTCATACAGCACAATGGACTCATCAAAATTGGTTCAGGTGGGCTGAAGCACATTTTTGAGTATGACTGTTTAAATGTTACACATTTTGCTGATGTTTCTGTGTGTTTTTGTAGTGGCCCCAGACACCATTAATAACCACGTGAAAACATGTCGGGAGGAACAGAAGAGTTTGCACTTCTTTGCTCCAGAGTATGGAGGTAAAACTAGGTTTTAAAGCCCATTCTACAGTCTTTTTTCAGTGCACTTGTTAAGTAAAAAAATGACTTTGTACAATTTGTCCTTTTTCCTTCATCCACTTCAGCTGTTGCCAATGTCACTACAGCCGTGGACATCTATTCTTTTGGAATGTGCGCCTTAGAGGTGAGTGCTGTTTGTTGATCATTCGTCAGGGTATCAGACTGACCACACCAGTCATTCAGGTTTTCTCCCACTGTTTTAGATGGCTGTGCTGGAAATCCAAAGTAATGGAGAGTCCTCATATGTGTCACAAGAAGCCATTAATAGTGCCATCCAATCTCTGGAGGACCCACTGCAGAGAGTGAGTATAGATTGTCAGTACTTAAATTATTTGCATTCAAAGATTGGCTACTATTCAAATGGGGCTCAGCAAGTCTGCATTTATTTGATGAAAAATACAGTAAAAATTGTAATATTGTGAAATTATTATTATTATTATTATTA
>JAFVLL020016942.1:0-28465 GCA_021397915.2 Tor tambroides
TGATGTGTGTCCTCTTGACATTTTGGATTAATAAATACTGTTCGTTTGAAGATTCTCCATGTCTCCTTGTTCCTTCGATCCCCGCGAACCCTGACAATTACTGTTTTTACTGTATTTTTATATGCAGCCTTGGTAAGCATAAAGGACTTCTTTCAAAAACACTTAAATAAGCCTCTAAACTTTTAAACAGTAGTGTACATCAGTTAAAAGAATAGTTATTGCTAGCATGTCACATTGAATTCCTTTTATTTTTATTGATGCTGATTTTAAAAATAAATATTATTATTCATCCCATTTCTAAACAGATGATTAAACTGCAAGCTGCCATCAAATATGGAGAGGAAGATTTCTCAGGTGCAAAGGTAACATTTATCTATCTGATGTAATTTATTCACCCTTATGTCATTCTAAACCACAATTAATGACTTTAATTCTTCTATGGAACACATTTGGAAATTTTTTTAAGAATGTAGTGGTTGAGGGTACAATAAAAACATTTTTAAAAAAAAATTGTGAAAAAATTCTTTGTGCAAATCTTGCAAAGAGGTTCTTAAGTCTAATCTTATTTCTTTTTTTTAAAAAATAACTTCTTTTTGTGTTTCATAGAAGAAAAAGAAAGTCGTATTGGTTTTGACACGAGGGCGAGTAAATGATGACAGAATTTTTGTTTTTGAGTGAACACTCCCTTTAAGTGTCTGAATGCTTTTAAGACCACAGTATACATGAAAAATCCGGTAAGAACTCTGAGCAATGGCACATGTGGAAAATGAATCACCATCTGACCACAGAATGTGGCATGAGCGACTGTTTATTTTGTTGGAATATTTGGTTTTGCTTCTCCAGACTCTGGTTGAGCAGTTGCCTCAGGACGATCCAGACTGTGATGTGGATCTCGGGTGTTTGCTTTATAAGGAGGGCGAGTATGAAGAGGCTTGCAAAAAGTATATGTCCTCCATGAATGTACTGGGCTACCAGCCAGGTGAGGATGATTTTCTTTAGCACTGGTTCCATTGAACTATAACTGTGTATGTTTGTGGTGTCTACATGCAGAAGCTTAATAGACAAAACAGACAAACACACACACTGGTGTCTTCCAGTAATTGTTCTGCCAAGAGTTACAAACATAGCATTGACTGGCTGACCACACTGTGTAAGGGTAGTAATTTAGATTTTTTTTTTTTTTTTATGGAAATGAATGTGGTATGGAGACCTTTTGACACACTGAGATGTTTTCTAAAACTAGCTGTGCTGGACTCTGATTGTTGTTGTTTTTTTGTTACAGATCTGGCCTACAATATAGCACTTTGTTACTACAGTTTAAAGCAGTACGCTTCAGCACTCAAATATATAGCAGAAATTATTGAACGTGGAATCAGAGAGCATCCAGGTACTTGTAAAAGAACATTTTTTAAGGTGTTGCAAGATTTGCTGTGCTATAGAGTGAATTTCAATGAGTGACACTTATGTTTATAGAGCTCAGTATTGGAATGACAACAGAAGGCATTGATGTAAGAAGTGTTGGCAACACCCTCGTCCTACATGAAACTGCTTTGATTGAAGCCTTTAATCTGAAAGCAGCTATTGAATACCAGCTGAAGAACTGTAAGTATAGATAAACCACCCGACCTGATGTTTCACGTAGGCGCCTTCCTATCATGTACTTTTTGATGTGAATTCTATTTATTCATAGCATATTATAAACTGCAAATCCATTAGCTGAATCTGTGGCCTTCCAGGATTCCTAGTGGCTTTGCATTAAGCATTAAGCACGAAGTCTACAGCATAGACTATGTTTTGCTCAGCGGCTTTCTGCATAATTTAGCCTGGGGTGATACACTGCTCTGTTTTGTCTGCTTATTGAACTTCAGTTAATGTAATTCAGTGATAATGGCCTCATATATCTAAATTTCTTTGTTGCAGATGCTGCAGCCCAGGAAGCACTGACTGACATGCCCCCCAGATCAGAAGAGGTACTAAAAATGTGACCTCTGTGGTAACACTTTTCCCCCTTGACACTTGGCATTCAGATGCATTTAGAATTCGGATAGTATCTGGATATTCTTCAGCAGGATTGCATTCAAATATATCTCACTCATCCATTCGAAATGGCATCATAGATTGCTTTAACCATACATTTTCTGCCATCCACAGACTTTTTAATACAATAATGGATCATTCAAAATGCTTATCTATGGATAAAACCAAAAAAATCTGTCTGGTCTATTGTGTTTTCCTCCTTAAAAGTAAAGGTTGCTAATAGGGATTAGATATGAAGAAAAAGAAGAAAGAATTTGGTTTTAAAATGCCCCCGCAAAAACACACCAGGAGGGAGACGTGACAGAGGAATTGGGGAGAGAAATGAGAGACCGTAAGTGTAGTTCAGTGAAATAATACATTGGATGTTGTTCATTAAATTGGCAAGCAGATTGCAAGACCTCAGTGTCTGTTGACTTATTCACATTGTGCAAGCAGAATGAAAAGAGAGGAAGCTGCAAAAGCTCTTTAAACACTGATAAAAATAGAGCATGATGGAAAATTTACAACCTAGTCCATCAAAGTGACGGATCATTTTTATTTGTAGCTCAGCCTCATTATATAGTACTTAATCAGCGTAATAATTATATATTGCTTAATCAAAATGCATTAGCATTTACACCTTGTCGCATTTATACTTAATGAAATGAAATCAGAAACCATCTCTAACTACCTTCGAAAGTATTTTCAGTTTTCCGATCGTGGTCTTATCATATTAGGTACATTTGTACTTGGCTTTTAATGTATTCAAGTGTTGTCTGATTGTAATTTGATCACTAAAAACACCTGGTAATGTGTTTTTATCTCTTATTCCAGTATATTTCCAGGTGATTTTGCTGTAAAACATTTTCCAAGTTCTGTTTTCTCATTTCTATAGCAATGCAGCAAACAAAGGCTGTCGGATAAGATCAGATGCCTGTCAAGAGAATATTTTCCTCATTAGTTATGCTGTTTGATCTGAGCGTGCTCACTCTTGCAGGATAGCTTCTTCTGAATCAATGTCATAGGCATGCCAGTTCACATGCACGCTTGAGGAACTTTTATCCTATATTGACAGACCATGTGCCATCTATTTCAGAAGAAAGAAAATGACCTAGTCAGTTGCACTGCCTTTTAATAGTACAATACAAGTTTAATTTTCTCAAATCCTTACCAGATTGCCTGCAATTATGCACTGGGGATTTGCTGTTTTTGCAATTCCGGTGCAGGTTTAATCCTTTTCTGCAGGGGTTTGTATTGTGAGAGCTGGTAAGCCCACACCTGCTGGCTGGAATGATGGTGGGCTGCAGGGACATGTCTCTGTGCTAGTTTGCGCTGGCACCTCGAAGTTAATGAGTCCAAACAGTGATCTTACATAAGCACTCATTAAATACACTGTTTCTTCCCGCAGGACAGGTATTTTTAAACACTGAATCTGTAGATAGGACTAGTGCAAGGGATGTACCAGATTTTAGTAAGAATTCAGGGTACTGCGCAAAGTTGTATTTACAGGGTTATGTAATTTTCTGAAAAGAGGGCCTATATATAGACAAATTGTGCTTATTTATCTGAAATCTAACAATTATACAATGCGGTTTTAATGTTAGTTTGCAGATAGATAGGCTAACCCTTCATGCTGAAGTCTTTAGTTTATGCATACATGGAATTCTTTGTATCTGTTCTGAGAAATGGACAAGCGAACATAGCTATCTGCTGCACCCTAGTGGAACGAGTGGAATGTCAGTGATTATTTGCCGTATAGACATTTAATAGTTTACAGTTAATTTGTTCATTAGCTCCCTTAGTTTATTTCTATGTGTAAGAAATGCTTTTACATTTGAAATTTGGCCCGTATTCTGATTGTTTAAAGTCTGTCAACCAAAGAACTGATGATTGTCCATGTTTTTGTTTTTTTTTTTTGTTTACATTTAGGAGCTGGATCCAGTCACTCTTCACAACCAGGCCCTGATGAACATGGACACCAAGCCCACAGAGGGTTTTGAGAAACTTGCTTTTCTCCTTCAGCAAAACCCCTTTCCTCCTGTCACTTTTGGCAACTTACTATTGCTTTATTGTAAATATGAGGTTAGTGTGTGTCATTGCTAACAGTTCTTATCATTCAGGAAACTGTTTGGTAGGGCTATATTAATTATGCACTTTAGCTTTCATAGAAACTTTAAAGAAACTTATTTAAGAGGTGTATGATGGTTCTTTGCTTTTGTTGTCTATAGTACTTTGACCTCGCTGCAGATGTCTTGGCTGAAAATGCTCATCTCACTTACAAGTTTCTCACACCAGTAAGGCAGAAATGATTTTGTAGCAATTTCATGTTTTATTTCCCTTCAGCCTCATAGTATTTGCTTTGTTAGTTTTATGAAAATTCAATCATGTATATACAAGTCTCCACTTTCATTAGCCCAGATAGTCTTTCCAATAATAATATCCATATTGATTGATTCCTCTGGCCATAAGGCATTTGCAAGTAATAACACACCAGGTGATAATTGCAGAGTTGCCTCATGCATATTGACATATCAGTTCGCATCAAGACGGTAGGGCTAAAGTTTTGTTCTCCTGTTTATAGTACCTCTATGAGTTCCTGGATGCCATGATCACGTGTCAGACAGCACCTGAGGAAGTAAGTGATCTTTTCCAGAGTCTTGGCTAGTATCTAGTGAGCATTTGTTTTTGAATTAATTGACTTTTCATCTGACGTAGGCTTTCCGAAAATTTGATGAAATTGCTGGAAAACTGACTGAGCAACTGCGCAAGGTTACAAAACAGGTTACAGCTTGGCATTTTGCCTTTTCACAGCATTTATGCCTGCTTTTGTCAAATATTACTCTCTAAATACACCATTATGATATCAGTATGTCTGACACTGAAATGGCTAATTAGTTTAAAAACTCTCAAATCTCTTTCCTCAAAGGTTCAGGAAGCAAGGCACAACCGGGATGATGAATCCCTAAAAAAATATGTGCAAGACTATGACGAGGTTCTTGAGAGGTAAATGTAAGATTCATTTACATTGATTACATTTATACATTTAGCAGATGCTTTGTATGAAGTGACTTACAAAAAAGGTGATTACTAAAGATTCATCCTTAAATTTCTGTTCTTTATGTAAACATGTGTAAAATGTTCACCATATACAAATACTTTTAAGTGTGTTTTTTTTCTTAAGGTACATCCCTGTACTAATGGCACAGGCCAAAATCTACTGGAACCGTGAGAACTACAGCATGGTGGAAAAGATCTTCCATAAGTCGCTGGAGTTCTGTAATGAGCACGACACTTGGAAACTTAATGTTGCTCATGTGCTCTTCATGCAAGACAACAAATATAAAGAAGCCATTGGCTTCTATGAGCCCATCGTTAAGAAGCATTATGAGAATGTAAGTTTAATGTTACCGAATGTGCTTTTCTGGTCACTTTTAATGTATTTGAAAGTCCCTTTAAAGACTAATGTCTTTTCATGAAAGCCAAGTCCACATTTAAATAAAAAAATAAGAATGATAACTTATGAAATGCAAATGACAAAAAACTGAGTCAGTCCTCAGTGCTTAGTAGAGTTTACTAGGAGTCAATTTTTAAAATAGATGACAATAATCTAAATCAGTTAACCTGTAATATTTTGCATAAACAGTGGGATCCAGATGTGATTTTTAAAAACCTTAAAATAAGACAGTTTTCTTTGCCTCATGGATATTAGGAAATAAAATAACTTGTGCATGCAAGAATAGAGCCATTCAGTTAATTTTGTTAATTTGTTTTGCTAATATTTTTATATACTATATACATTTTTATACATTTACTATATTTTATAATATAAATATATGTATAAATTATAATATAAATGTATAAATAATATTTTATTTGTCTTCTGTGATGGTGGGTGACATTTGGCCGTACTTGGAAGACAATTATATAACAAATCTAAGGCCCCGTTTACACTAGTGCGTTTTCGTTTTAAAACGCATAACTTTTGCTACGGATACGCCTATCGTTTACACTACTCCGGCGTTTTCAAGGTCGAAAACGGAGACTTTTGAAAAGTTTACAGACCCCGTTTTAGTTTGAAAACTCCGGGGTTGCGTTTCAGTGTAAACGGACCAAAACGGAGACTTTCGAAAACGATGCCGTAGCTGCCCACTTTCGCTCTGCGTATCCTTGACGACCGTGTAAACAATAACAGCATGCTCGTCATTGTACCCATAGATACGTATGGGTAGATTCCCTGTTCGACCGCTCCAAGCACGCAGACGCGTCCGCGATTTAAATAATAGGGAATCTACCTTTACACATCTATGGTTGTACCTGCATAAATGGTCATGTGACATGCGTTTTCGGTTGTGTAGTGTAAACGGAGATCGTTTCTGAAACGCAGCGGAAACGCCAGTGTAAACGTTGATCTTTTTCATTCTAAAACGCCGTTTTAAAACGAAAACGCACTAGTGTAAACGGGGCCTAAACCTTTCAAATGAAAACATGTTCTTTGCTCCTCTGCTTGCTAGCTGGAACAGTGTAACATTCAAGAGTGTCCCTGCAAAACAAAACCCTCGGTAAAATGATCTGTGACTCTTGGAGTCTTACTGTGTGACTGCATGGAGTTTGCGGCATGATGTTTGATTTTTTTGTTTTATTTCGAAGAGTATCTAGTGTTATTAGCATCCTCACAATTAATTAACAGTCACATTTTGTCCCGTAGATCCTTAATGTCAGTGCGATTGTCCTTGCTAACCTGTGCGTGTCATACATCATGACCAGCCAAAATGAAGAGGTAAAAATTCAAATCTTATTCAACTATAATTGATACCCCTGGAGCAGCTTTGTTTCATCATATTTTTTCTTTCTGTGTTTTTTTTATTTTTATTTTACCCTTCGGGTCTGCGTCTGTGCGTGTACAGGCAGAGGAACTGATGAGGAAGATAGAGAAAGAAGAGGAGCAAATCTCGTATGATGATCCAGACAAAAAAATCTTTCATCTGTGTATTGTCAACCTTGTAATAGGGTATGTACAATATTTTTTAGGTTACACTTTATTTTAAGGTGTCCTTGTTACAGTGTAATTATACATTTAAGCACTGAGTAATATTAATTAACTGCATGTACTGCATTTATAAGACAGATACTGTTTTCACTTTTTTTTTACTTTTTAAAATATCACACAAGTCTGAAATATCATAATAACACAAGACGACGTTGTAAAAGCAGTCTGTGTATATTACACTGCCACTCAAAAGTTCTAGGTCAGTATGATTTTTTTTAAAAAAATCAAAAATCATGGTTTACACAAAAATATTAAGCATTTTAAAAATATTAAAAAAGTCTCTTTTTCTTTCATAACACTTTTTGAAAATCTTACTGATCCTAAACTTTTGAACAATATGTATGTCAAAAGAAAATGAGATCATACATACCTTTCATTTTACAGACATCTATTCTCAAGAAATACTTGTAATATTTGCAACGCATAATTTCTTACAGGACTTTGTATTGTGCTAAAGGAAACTATGACTTTGGCATTTCTCGTGTCATAAAAAGTCTTGAGCCATACAACAAAAAGGTAATCAATATTTCATTTAATGTTTTTAATAGCCATTTTTAGTTTAGTTTAGACGGCACATAAACTTTCATATTCCTTACTTGCTGTATTTATCGTAGTCCTGTTCTGATGCAGTCATCAACATGTTATTTTTAAAATCCACTGAAGAGGTCTTTGCTGTTTCCAGCTGCATAAACAGTGTTACTCAAGGACCTCAGCATTCTTGATCTTATGACACTGTTGCAGATGTACAGCACTGGATTGCTACTGCACTTCCTTTTAGTCTGATGTTTACTTGTTTTACTGAAATGATTTGTAGTCATTGTGCTTGACATGACACCGACCTCCTATGTTTTCAGCTTGGAACAGACACGTGGTTCTACGCTAAGAGATGTTTTCTCTCACTGTTGGAAAACATGGCCAAGCACATGATCATGCTCAGGGATTCAGTGGTGCAAGAGTGCATTCAGTTCCTTGAGCACTGTGAATGTAAGTACATCCTCTAAAAAAATGGTTTGATCCCACTGATAGTACGTCTAAAACAGGCACTGTATCCTGTTTCATATGTAGCAGGACTGTGTCAACGCAGAGCTTTAATCCTCCAGTAATTCGCAAAGTATCAAAATCTAATCCAGTGATTACTAGTTCACTGTTGTTTTGATTTTTTTAATTCAGTGGGGATGAAATGCTGGTTTTTGAAAGCTGAGACACTAATTAATTTTCAATCCCGAGATTCTCCATGGAACTAATTACTTTTTTTACCCTCTCCTCTAGTGTACGGAAAAGATGTGCCTGCCATCATAGAGCAGCCTCTGGAGGAGGACCGCATGCACATTGGCAAGAACACCGTCACGTATGAATCACGCCTGATAAAAGCTCTCTTTTATGAAGTCACAGGGTGGAATGAGTAATCATTAAACATCACATAACTATATCAGAACAAGATATTGGGCAAATATTCACCAAAGACCACAATTTTCTGACTGGCATTTTACATTCATTTCATGGATGGATGGAGGTCTGACTAATAAGACATCTCAACGTGGCTACTTTCTAAGCAGCTTTGGAGAGATCATGCTGTTTCTGGACTAATTCAAACATGCATTTTTAAGCATGCATTCTCTATAATAATGAACCCACAGGGGTCCGCTCCCTCCAAACATGAAAGCGTAAACTAAGAGAAAATATTCACCAACAAAGGGCATTTTGTTCATTTAAACTAACCTCTGTTTGCATTAAAATAAAAAAAATGACTATATTTAACCTATTTATGCACAGTTCATTATCATTAAAATGGTATAGTTTGGTAATTTTTCCTCAGAATAAGAAATGTATCATAATACTGTATGTTTTTTTTATTTGATATAAAGTATACATTTTCTTGGTTTTCCAAAAACATTTGCCTTTCTGTTTATTTTCTTTGAATCATGTTGTTTTTATCTATATAGCATTAAATCTACTGCACTTTCACAGAAAACTGATCATAGAGGAAAGAATAAATATCTGTAAAGCCTGATAAAGAAGGGAACTGAGTTCTCATGAAGCATGGCCCTTAAATTAAGGGTCTCTTCGTTATGTCCTGCTCTGAAAGGTAATAGTTGAGAAAACCTCCTAATGCACTCACTGCAACTCCTGTCATATGACTTGAGCAGCCATCTATGAAAAGAAACATATTAGTATTAGTTTAAAACAGTATAATCATGGGGTATTAACTAATTATTTTTTAGCAGCTACAACATTAAAGGAATAGTTCACCCAAAAAGAAAAATTTGCTAAAATTTGATTCACCCTCAGACAATCCAAAATGTAGATAAGTTTGTTTGTTTCTATTACGTCATTTGCTCACCAATGGATCCTCTGCAGTGAATGGGTGCCATCAGAATGAGAGTCCAAACAGCTGATAAAAACATCACAATAACAGTTTTGGACAGTTTTTGATTGTTAACACTGGTTGATCTGTACATATTTCTCTCCTTATTCGGACTAGATGACTTTTTTTGAAGATAAAAATGTCTTGATGAATTTGTTTATTACAAACATACAGCTGTTCGTTTCACAAGATGTTAATTGATGGACTGGAGTGGTGAGGATTACTTGTGGATTATTGTGATGTTTTTAATCAGCTGTTTGGACTCTCATTCTGACGGCACCCATTCACTGCAGAAGATCCATTGGTAAGCAAGTAATGCTGAATTACTAAAGAAACAAACTACTCTATATCTTGGATGGCTTGAGGGTGAGAAACTTTTCAGCAAATTTTCATATTTGGGTGAACTATTGCTTTAAGAACAAACACCTGTCAGTGTTTTTTCTCTTCTTTTCACCCGTTTGTGGGGTGCATCCAAGAATTCCTCAAAGATCTGGGAGATGTCCTCTAAGGGGGAAAAACAATATGCAACATACAGTTTAAAAGGTGATTCACACCTGTATAGCTCAAGGATTTTATTTAATATCCAGTTGATAAACATTAGGACATGATTTTATATATATTTAAAATGCAATCAACTCACCTTCTTTGCCAAAACAGCCTGCTTCTTGGTCTTGCCATGTTAGAATAGACTGTAACCAGTCCAATTTATAGAAGTCTGAGAATCCCACTAAACCACATAAAAGAACTGCAAAATAAATAATTTAATTTTAAAAAAAGATACAATAAGTGGATGTTATCTTATAAGATGTGACCAAATCTTTCTCCGATAATTTGTTCATAATGTATATAATATACAGGTGCTGGTCATATAATTAGAATATCATCAAAAAGTTGATTTATTTCACTAATTCCATTCAAAAAGTGAAACTTGTATAATGTATACATTCATTCCACACAGACTGATATATTTCAAGTGTTTATTTCTTTTAATTTTGATGATTATAACTGACAACTAATGAAAATCCCAAATTCAGTATCTCAGAAAATTAGAATATTACTTAAGACCAATACAAAGAAAGGATTTTTAGAAATCTTGGCCAACTGAAAAGTAGAAACATGAAAAGTATGAGCATGTACAGCACTCTCAATACATAGTTGGGGTTCCTTTTACTGAATTACTGCAGCAATGCGGCGGTGGCATGGAGTCGATCAGTCTGTGGCACTGCCTAGAAAAGGTGAGAGCCCAGGTTGCTCTGATAGTGGCCTTCAGCTCTTCTGCATTGTTGGGTCTGGTATATCGCATCTTCCTTCTTTTCACAATACCCCATAGATTTTCTATGGGGTTAAGGTCAGGCGAGTTTGTTAATAATATTTTATACTAGCTGCATACTTCCTGAATTAGCCAGCCCTTTGCTTTCTGTCGTTTTAATTGGACACAAACTGATCACCTGGATCGATCCAGGTGATCAGTTTGTCCAATTAGGGCTGACAGGAAACAAAGGAGCTGGCTGAAGTTCAGGAAGTAGTGCAGCTGGGCATAAAGGCTATTAAGAACAGGGATACCATGGTCCTTAAACCAGGTACTGGTAGCTTTGGCACTGTGTGCAGGTGCCAAGTCCTGTTGGAAAATGAAATCTGCATCTCCATAAAGTTGGTCAGCAGCAGGAAGCATGAAGCGCTCTAAAACACAGTGGACCAACACCAGCAGATGATATGGCACCCCAAACCATCACTGACTGTGGAAACTTTACACTGGACCTCAAGCAACGTGGATTCTATGCCTCTCCTCTCTTCCTCCAGACTCTGGGACCCTGATTTCCAAAGGAAATGCAAAATGTACTTTCATCAGAGAACATAACTTTGGACCACTCAGCAGCAGTCCAGTCCTTTTTGTCTTTAGCCCAGGCGAGATGCTTCTGACGCTGTCTGTTGTTCAAGAGTGGCTTGACACAAGGAATGCGACAGCTGAAACCCATGTCTTGCATACGTCTGTGCGTAGTGGTTCTTGAAGCACTGACTCCAGCTGCAGTTCACTCTTTGTGAATCTCCCCCACATTTTTGAATGGGTTTTGTTTCACAACTCTCTCCAGGTGCGGTTATCCCTATTGCTTGTACACTTTTTTCTACCACATCTTTTCCTTCCCCTTCGCCCCTCTTATTAATGTGCTTGGACACAGAGCCTGTGAACAGCCAGCCTCTTTTGCAATGACCTGTGTCTTGCCCCTCCCTGTGCAAGGTGTCAATGGTCGCTCTTTGACAACTGTCAAGTCAGCAGTCTTCCCATGATTGTATTTGCCAGAACTAGACTGAGAGACCATTTAAAGGCCTTTGCAGGTGTTTTGAGTTAATTAGCTGATTAGAGTGTGACACTAGGTGTCTTCAATATTGATCCTTTTCACAATATTCTAATTTTCTGAGATGCTGAATTTGGGGTTTTCATTAGTTGTCAGTTATAATCATCAAAATTAAAAGAAATAAACACCTGAAATATATCAGTCTGTGTGGAATGAATGTATACATTATACAAGTTTCACTTTTTGAATGGAATTAGTGAAATAAATCAACTTTTTGATGATATTCTAATTATATGACCAGCACCTGTATATATACAGTATAACTAACTTTGTTCATAACATAGCTTATACTAACTGTTTTCTATAAAGATGTCCTGCATTTGGCCAGTAATAGCATTCTTGAAAATATCCTGGTTGCTTTTCATCATGTTGGAGCAGAAGATTCTCTTATAATGTTCCACAGTTATAAGACACATAATCTCAGGTCCCCTTCAGCATTCTGGAGCACTTTCTGGAGGCGGTTGGGAGACTGAATCCACACAGATTTACTTCAAGGTACATAAGAAAATATGATACTTTCTCTTCTTAAAGCTGCAGTCCATAAGTTTTGCCTCTTTGTCGCCATCTCTGTTTGAAAACCTGGAATTGCAGCTATGTGTGGAATTATCTTTTGTGCGTGGGGCTGTGAGTCGGCACATCTACAGCATGGATGAATCTAATGTTTTGAGGTGAATGTGTGGCAGTCAGTCACCGCACCGGTGTGGATACTGTACTTAGGAATCACAGATTCTAGCCTATGTCTTGGAATATATTAGACCCAAATAAAAATTTTCACCGTACAGTATATTGCCATCTGAACAATTAAATAACAACTCTGCCACGTTTGTTCTGATCAACTGAGGAAAAAAACATTATAATAAATCACGCTACCAATGGTAATTAAATCTAACGATTGGTTAGCTCATATCACACCAAACCGTGCAAATTATTATTATTGTTATACTTTATTCTCAAATTATTAATGTTAACAACATCAGCATTGCTTGACAATGTGAGAATGGGTATAGTGTGTATTAGTGGGTAGATTTCAATTTCTGTACAGTCTAATCTAATTGTCATGCCATTTGAATTTCATATTAAGAAATTCTTTTAACCCAAAAAGCAAACTATGCTCCCTTCGAACTGGTTGTCTTTAAAATACAAATCTTGTGTAATCCCAGGCTATTTGTAATCAGAATATAATTTAATTCACATGTGTTTCATAAACACATAATCCTTTCTGGATTACAATCCGCCATCAAAATGATACATTTAATTATTCTAGCTGCTGTGAGAAAAGGCTATAAACGATCTGCCACCTGCAGGATCCTCACATGCTATAGCCTACTAGCCAGGAAAACTTCTTTATGTTTACAGACGTCACGTAATGACGCAGTGCCATGTTCGAATTTCCCGCGAAAACCTACCCGTACCACTCAAATTAGAAAACATTATTATAAAATAACCATTGTGAATCGGGCTAAAGTAAGGCGATAGTTTTGAACACTGGCTGGTTATGTACTTGCTCAAACATTGATTTCGGATCATTTTTAACCCAAAAAAGTTACGGACTGCAGCTTTAACAAAAGGTAAACAGTCAATTGCTAATACTACAGTAAAGATTATTAGGATGCGTTACCATCGTTCCTATCATGAAGTAAAGTAGCTGGTGGGACAGGGAATAGTGCGGACATCCAAATTGTGTCATCGTGTCTCTACAAGACTTAGTCACAATACATGGGGTTCCATTGTCTTTCCTTGTGATAAAATAACAGTTGTGGTATTGACTGATTTTTTAAAACTTTTTGATACTATTTTTTTCTTTTATGCTATAATCTTCTTACCATGTTCCTAGAAGGAGTGTCATGCACTTGTCACTCAACTGTTCATCATAGCACTCCATAGACCTCACTGAGGTATAAACAAGTGAGGGATCTGTGGCCCTCCATTCTGCAGGCAGGGACCAGAAGGAGCTGTCCAAAATAGGCTCAAACTCTGTAGGAGAAACAGTTCATGTTTTCTGTGCCATTATTGGACTCTTTAGAATAGATTCCCCCAACCAACCTCCCCCTGCCCAAAGAGCTTTACCTTTGAAGTATTTGGGGTCTGTCTCCTGAAGAGCGCTGACGGCAGTAGAAAGGCTCTTGTTCAGTCTCTTCAACATAGAAACAGCAGCTGCGCGCTGAGAGAGACTCAGAAAATCTGAATGCGGCCAAGTTCGTGTTGCCTCCTGCAGCTGCGCTGAGTTATATAAGCAGAAAGAAGCCTAATGGTGAACCACTGATGGACTGTTTACTTCAGAAGTTCAGCTCAGTGGATTCTAGGGGGTTTTGAGCCCCCAAATTGTAGCCTATTTAGCCCTCCAAAAAGAAGTCAAAATAAAACCAATGGGGTCCAATTTTTTTATATACATTTGTTTGTTTTCACTCATCTTTAAACATCCTTTTCAGACAACTTTTTAGTAATCAGAAAAGTTATCCTACATGACAAGTTCTGCCAGAGTGCGTTAAATATGACCAGAATCAGTCGCGTTTAACTGATGGAGTAACCAACAGTGCGTTGCTTGCTCGAGCGCTTGCAGTTTGTTATCGGAGGGTAAAACGACAAAATTATTATTTCTTTTATTGGATTTACATATATATTTTTTTAAATCGTCTTTAAGGTAAATGATAGTTTAACAATAATACTGATTGCGCGAGGAGAACCTCAACGGACTGCGCAACGAAAAATACAATTCCATTAAAAAGGCTATTGCTCAGTTGATTTTACAACCGAGTCCAGTGTCGGTCAGTTGAAATGAAAGTCTCTTGAAAAGTTACATGAGTGAAAAAATACCGCACATAGGTAATTACGATCAGTAGAAAGTTGAAACAACGTTCATAATTCAAACCTAAAGTGGCACTCAAACAATCGAGTGAACAAAGTGATTAAAAAAAAAATCCAATCTGTAAAATAATGGCTTACCTTGAAGTATTAGGTATCCAACAACACCGTCCAGGTTGATGTTTCTGCCCTGCATGTCAAAGTATGTGATTCCCTTAGATAAAGTCATAAGTATGTTATCAAGCACATCCTGATTTGATAAATCGATTGTAGACGACAGAACAAGAAGCACAAGGAAAGGATACCACATTTTAAGAGCTTTGAGAATACAAAATAAACAGGGAAAATAGTTAATGCACGAGTGGTCTGTCCAGTAGCTTTTTTCCACCTTACTTTGAAGGCGAAGCTGTTTGTCATAGCAAACCCATCACGTGGCTCAGGTCCGCTGCTTTAACTGCAGTCACGCCATCTGCGCTGAAAGATTGGCTGCGCGTCTACATCGCGTCGCGTGGTAGCGATGGCCGTGAAGCTTTGAAACCTTTGCAAATCATTTTTTTTTAAAGAGTGGGTCGGACCGCGTATCAAACTGAAACCACAGTCAATTAATCGATAATAACAGGCTAATTAAAAAACACATTATACAGGCAATTCTTATTTAATGGTATTCTAATGTTTAATGTATTAAACTTTAAATAAAACGTGCAATGGGTTTATAAAATGTTTTTTGTAAAATGTTTTAGCAATGGGTTTATAAAATGTTTTCTGTAAAATGTTTTATGCATGTTTTGGCCTGAGACACTTGGTGTTAGTATACATATTTTAAAATTCATAAATAAAAAAATTAAATTAAATAGTTTTCTGCAAATTCTTGTTCTACATCTCCCCAAGTACCACTGTGGTAATTTTTTATGTTGCTTTACTATTTCATTCTTTAATAATTGCATGCCAAAATCACTCTGCAGACTTATTAAAAATTCATAAAAAGATGAAATCAAATTGTTTTCTGCAAACTCCACCGCAGATTCTTGTTCTACATCTCCCCACTGTGTTGATTTTCATGCTGCTTTACAGTATGGCGAGGTAAATAGCATTAGTCATGAGTTTGGCATGCAATTATGAAACAGTAAAGCAACATAAAAATTACCACAGTGGGGAGATGTAGAACAAGAATTTGCAGAAAACTCTTTTATTTTATTTTTTTCTTTATTAATTTTTAAAATATGTATACTAACACCAAGTGTCTCAGGCCAAATCATGCATAAAACATTTTACAAACCCATTGCAAATGTTTTATTGAAAGTTGAATACATTAAATACAATTAAACAATAAAATATCATTAAATAAGAAGTGCCTGTATAATGTGTTTTTTAATTAGCCTATTATTATCGATTAATTGACTGTGGTTTCAGTTTGATACGCGGTCCGACCCACTCTTTAAAAAAATGATTTGCAAAGGTTTCGAAGCTTCACGGCCATCGCTACCACGCGACGCGATGTAGACGCGCAGCCAATCTTTCAGCGCAGATGGCGTGACTGCGGTGCTTAGGGCTAGTAAACCCTGGGATACCACATAGTTTGAATATTATTGCTTTTGCTGGAAAATATTCCATCATATGTTTTGAGTGGGATTTCTTCTCATTCCTTTGACAGTTTAAATTCCAGGTTTCTTTCTTTCGAAAAAAGTTCGTAAAATCTTTGCTGGTATTTTAGCTACAGCATCTGGCTGCTAACAGCATCTTTCTCTATTGACGGTATCAGTAGTAGTAGTAGTAGTAGTAGTAAAAATAATAATTATAATAATGATAAATTATTTTTATTAGTAGTAGTAGTATTTATTGTAGGCTGTAATGATATATTAATAATTATCTATATCTGGAATTTAATTGTTCTAAATGGAATTACAGACATGTCTCTAAAAATATTCGGATTAAATGGTTAATGTATTTATTAGTGGTAACTGTATAATTTAAGAGATTATTTACATCAAAATTATTTAAAATGTACGAACTGACATGCTCTTGGTTCGCCAGTGGTTCGTGTCTCTTTAAATTTCCTGTCCTACATTCAGCCACGTCATAATCAGGAAAACACAATGGCGGATGCCAATGCGGCAGTAGCTGTAGTGACAGTTTCATTGGTTCTTTTAGGACTTTTATCGGGGTTAAGCTTGTCGTGGGCTCTTCTACCAGTCGCTGTAGTGGTGCTTATTTTTGTACTAGCCAGTGGATTAAAGGGGCGTGATGAACTTGCACATCTGAACGTTTGCGTGTTGGTGCTGGGAGATATAGGGCGCAGTCCTCGCATGCAGTATCATGCGCGCTCTCTCAGCAGACATGGATACAATGTCACCTTTGTTGGCTTCCTTGGTATATACATTTTAACGCATGCACTGTACATTGCACAACTTTTTGCTTTTATGCATGGTCAAATCTCCCCCCATGATTGAATGCAAGGCATGCTAATAAACACTTAAATGTGCATTACATATAGAGGTCACACAGGGCTAGTTTTTATACCTCTTAACACTGTCATGTTGCTCACATAGGTACTAAACCTCATCAAGACATTCTTGAGGATGACAGGATAGACATACGTCCCATTTCAGAACTAAAGGGGCTTACAGGTAATATAAACATATACACAGAAAGAAAACAAAAGCACAAAAGTCCATGCACATTCATTCTGATATAAAGAATGTGAAATGCATTTTGCCTTTCAGTTGGCCCCAAAATTTTCAGGTATGCTTCAAAGGTGATATTCCAGACTTTCCAGCTGTTCTATGTGTTGATGAGGATTGAGGACCAAGGCTATGTCCTTATGCAGGTATCCCTCTCTTGTCATTTCTATATGTAATCATGTCTTAAAGTGAAATTCTAAGTCACGTGTGCATTCTGTAGAATCCTCCTGGGCTGCCAGCTATAGCAGTGACATGGTTGGCAAGTCGTTTCAGGGGAAACCAGTTCATCATAGACTGGCACAACTATGGATACACCATAATGGCTCTTACTCATGGGCAGAATCATTTAATTGTTAAGCTGGCAAAATGGTAAGTAACGCTTTTGAAAACTATCCTAGTAGGACCATGTTTCAAGCCATGATTGGGAATCGTCTGAACTGTGCATTGTGTTGTTGGCAGGTACGAGAAGCTCTTTGGATGTTTCTCGGATCATAACTTATGTGTCACTAACGCCATGAGAGAAGATCTTTGGAAAAACTGGAATATTGAGTTAAATCAGATAATATTTTATATTTTATTTACCTTTTCATTATTATTAGATAAGTATTTATATAATAACATTAATAGTAAAACAGTTTACTTTTAAGACAAGCCAGTTAATCAATATTTGCAATTGTAGGGCAACCACATTATACGACAAGCCGCCCCCGATATTTAGAGAAACCCCTCTGAAACTTCAACATGAGCTGTTTATCAGATTGGGCAGTACTTATTTACCTTTTAGGCCTAGGTAAGTATTTTCCCGTAGAACCATTTGCTCCTATTCCTTCCTGTCATGCATATAGTAGTATAAAAGTTTTTTGAAAACGATAATAGCAGTAATAGCTTGTCGCAATTTAGTCTTTGGCATTTTATACATTTTTCCTATGTTCCTCTTTGTAATGTCTTAGTCCTGATGTCACTAAGGAGTACATGGAACTGACAGCCTTCACAGAGCGTAATATTCAGACAGGTGCTGTGACGCGCTCTGCTGGACGACCTGCTCTGCTTATCAGCAGCACCAGCTGGACTGGTCAGTGGTGTCTACACTGAGCTATAGGGATGTTATTCGTCATTCCTTTAACTGAAATGTCCTAACCTAGTTATGTTTTTATGTTCAGAGGATGAAGACTTCTCAATTCTTTTACAAGCTCTTGAAGGTTATTATTATTATTTTATCTCTCCATATACAGTATACTATTGTATTGTTTGGGGTCAGTAAGATTTGTTTTTTTTTTTGGAGAAATTAATACATTTGGCAAAGATGCATTAAATTGACCAAAACAGACAAAAAGTACAATTTGTTTTATTTTTAAAAAAGGAACTTTCTATTTATCAAAAAATCCTTTGGAAAAAAATATATTACAGTTTCCACAAAAAATGTTAAGTAGAACAAGTGTTTACAACATTGATAATAAGAGCATAAGGCAAATCAGCATATTAGAATGATTTCTGAAGGATCATGTGACACTGAAGACTGGAGTAATGATGCTGAAAATTCAGCTTTGCCATCACAGGAATAATTGACAGTTTAAAATATATTACAATAGAAATAATATGTTTCACAATATTACTGTTTTTACTAAATTTTTAATCAAAAAAACTTTTAATAAAACTTTTTAAGAAATCTTACCGACCTTTTGAACTGTAGTGTATCACAACCTTTTCTGTAATTTACAGTTGTATATTTATGTATTGAAACCTATTAGACTATGTATTCTCTAACTTTTGATTTATTTATTTCTGTCCCCAATAGAGTATGAGAAGTTTGTTGAGGCAGGCCACAAACTTCCATCATTGGTCTGTGTGATTACAGGTACACCATAATGTCTAATATGTATAAATGTCCATAAAATCATCTGTGGACCAATGCCTGTGTTTGTGTTTCAAATACTGCGATATATCAATACAGGTAAAGGTCCTCAGAAGGAGTATTACAAGAAGCTGATTGACTCTAAAGAATTACAACAT
Source organism: Tor tambroides (assembly GCA_021397915.2). Taxonomy (NCBI): domain Eukaryota; kingdom Metazoa; phylum Chordata; class Actinopteri; order Cypriniformes; family Cyprinidae; genus Tor; species Tor tambroides. Next base: position 19,273 of record JAFVLL020016942.1, read on the forward strand.
ATCAAGATTTGCACTCCATGGCTGGAAGCAGAGGATTATCCAGTTTTACTTGGTGAGAGGATCTCTTTAATGGCATGATAAACTTCAAAGACCAGTGTCTTTGCCTGAACACGAGTATGATTTTTTTCGGCACAGGTTCTGCTGATCTTGGGGTCTGCTTGCACAAATCCTCCAGTGGTCTTGACCTTCCAATGAAAGTGGTTGACATGTTTGGATGTTGTCTACCAGTCTGTGCCATAAACTTTCAGTGGTAAGAGTGTGAGACTGGTCTTTTATAGACCTTATAGTTGGTCTTTTATATAGGTGTAGGTTATGTTAGGTGTTGTCTGCTCATTCTCTGTATCTTGTTAGCTTGCATGAACTGGTGAAACATGAGGAAAATGGGCTCATTTTCAAAGACTCCAAGGAGCTGTCTGAACAATTAAAGGTAAGACATCTGCTAATTAAAAAACTGCTCTATATGACTCAAAAATCAAAATCAAGATTTTTTTTTAAAGGTGCTGGATGTAACTTTTTACTGTGCTAAAGCATAAAAATACCATAATATGTTTTCAGATATTTAGGAAACATGCTAAGTTCACATAATTGTTTCTCCAGAAAACAATCCTACAGCCAGTTATTCAACTTGAAAATGTGTGTTCCGTTATAGAATGTCTGTTTTTGTTTTGGTCTGTGAGTCCACCCACTGCCAGTTTACCCAATATTATTTTGACACCCGGGTTGCCAGTTGTTGGAAAAAACAGCCTATTGCAGCAAACAAACTGGGTCAGAGATCGCAGATTCTACCCAACCTAAAAACCTCTGCATCCATCTAAAAATCTCTATGATCAGAGGCATATTAAAATGCAGATAAACCAATTTATAATGTTACGATGTTCCATTGTTACTTCCTGTTGCGCATCCTCAATCTGGCAACCGGTGTGAGCGTGAATTTGGACTGCAGTAGCTATTTCAACCTCTAGCTTGTCAATATTACATACTGCACCTATAAAGATCTGGCTAATATTAAATGCTTACAGCTAATTCTGTTATCTCTGTAGCTTCTGTTTTCAGACTTCTCTAGTGATCAGGGGAAACTTGGCATCTTCAGGAAGAATCTACGGGAAAGCGGGCAGAAGCGCTGGGATGAGAACTGGGACCAAAATGTCCTGCCACTTATTAAAGAGCACTGCGACTGACTGTCTAGGTGATGGGTTTATGTAACATTCTCTCAAATCCTTTGACTCCCATTCAATGGAAAGTTACTGTCAGGTATTTGCACAGGGTACATATTTTTAAGCTAACTGTCCCCCCCAACGGGATAATCAGCATTCCAGCAATGCCGTTGGGAAAGACTTGAATATGAGAATAAAAAGCACACTATCCTTGTAAATATTATGTAAATAAATACTTTATTACAAAGAGATGGTTTTTGTCATACATATATTTTGATCATTTCTATAGTGGAGGCTCGGTTGTATGGAAATACTTGAGTGACAGAATCTTTCATGACGACGTGTCTCAGTCCAGCCATTTCTGTAAATAAAAGAAACATTTCATTTATTATGGGGAATCAGGAATTAAGAAAACATTTTACATTAATAGAATAGAAAAGGATGTTATTAATAATATGAAACCTACCTAATTCTTTCTTGAAGCAGTCATACGTCTGTGGGTTGCGTACAGTAGATGCAATGTAAACATCAGGATGTTTTTCTTGAACTTTGCAGTTCAGAAGCCTGCTCAGCAGTCTCACCAAACAAGCAATTATATCAGGATCATACACCACATCTGTTTGAAACAAACACAGTAATGTTACTCAAAACTTCTCGAACATCATAATTTCATGTGATCAGATTCAGAGACCTTTTAATCAATCAATAAATCACATATGAAACTATATAATGTGTGTGTATTCCTGCAAATATCCCTGGTTTTGTGTCACCTGCGGCAATGATGGTGTTGGCCTGTATTCTTTGCAGCTGCTCGTCAGACACATTTTCCCAGTCCAGTTCCTCCACACACACTGACGCATTGTTGCCGTCACAGTTAGTTAAGCAGTTTGTGATATTGTCCTTCAGCCTCTGAAGGACAGTTTGATGGCAGTCGCTGAAGATGTATTTGATTAGGCTGGATGACCGACACACTACAATGCCGGCAAGTCCAATTCCACTACCCAGCTCTAGCACTGTCCTGCATGTACAACACGGAGGTGATCAACAGTGTGCACTTACAGCTGCATGCAAATGGAATAAGTCAAACTATTAACTAAACAGAGAAAGCCATTTCAATTAATCTTTCCTAAGTAGCAGCAGTCATTCTTTAATTTTACATAAAATAGTATGAGAAACAATATGACAAAATACAACTGATTTTTTTAATTACTAAAATTATGAAGAAAGTCACTCAAGTGAATTTACATTAATTTATTAGAATCTTTGTATTTTGTCGAAATTAGCTTATTTGATCGAATGACAGAGAAATCGTGCATCTTGAATATTTCTAAATAATTTTATCCCACATAAACAATAATCACAAGTAAAATGGCATGGAGTTGTGAGATGATCAGATTTACTTGTTTTTGAAGATGTGTGTATTCTCCAAAGCCCATTCAGACAGATACAGGGCAGCCTCCCAGGTAACCAAACCTGTGGTTCCTTGGGAGATGAGAGCCACGTTCTCTGCTAGACTAACAGCATCTCCTGTTGGCTGAGATTTGACACTTTCTTATTTTATGTGTTGTTATGAGGTATAAATATCCTTAGGGTCCAGTGCTAACTTGATCAGACTCACCAATAAGTAGGTTTTATAGCACATGTCCTCCTCCTGTGCACACATGACCTCTCCGAGCGCTTCATACAGTACATCCAGAGGTTCCTCAGACAACATCTCATGCTACAAAAATGAGTCTTCATGAAAATATGCTGTATCTCAAAATATGTGGGGGGAAAAATATAAAAGATGCTTGTTTCTAAAGACACTAAACCAACCCTTTTTATCAATTCTGTTAGGAAGCGTCTTCTGTATTTCAAAGAGGGGGGATTCTTAAGGCAAATGGGATGTAAACATGTCTGCCAAAAAAGAGAGAAAAACAAAACTTTCATTTTTTTCCATTAACTAATTAATTCACTTTCATAATAGCTTGTTTACCTTCTGAAGAATCTCCACAATGATGTCTGAAGATATTGTAGTCATCATTTCTCTGTTTAAAGACTGCAAAAACCATTGCGTTATTTATGGAAGTAGAGATGATACAGAGAAAACATATAAACATTACAACTGTTAATTTACTTTCCTGAAAACCAAATAACAGAGAGAGAGAGAGAGAGAAACACAGCTCATATAGAAATAGTTGTACAAATCATCTGAACATCTGAAATAGTTTCTTAATGCATTAGGGCATGTTGCAATGTTCTACTTACATCCCATGGAAATGTATTTAAAAGACTCATAGCGAAGAAGTTGACTTGAAAGGTATGTATGACATCCTTTCTTGTTTTGTGGCTCATTCCTTCCCCTTCTTTACCTGTCATTTGATGTGTACAGTTCATCTTTTAATATCACACAAGTCTGCTTGCTTGATGCTGTTACTAGAGACTACGGAAGATGCATGTGTGAATTCTATAGTGAATTTCTTCGTGTGTGTCAGTCCACATATGTTGTGGTTGCAGCGCCACCTGCTGGGATGGTTGTGCATCAGCGTCATATCATTTGGCCGTGGTTTACAAGACTACAAGCCCCGCCCATAAAAATCTCAACAAGTAGATTTTCTATTGTGTTCTAAAATTACTTTATAAAAAAATACCTATTTAACTTAAAGAAAAAAAACAACTTCTATTATGTCTAAATAGTATTAGAAAATGTTCAACATATATATTTTAAGTTATATATGTTTTTTTTTTCTGCAAGACTGGTCATAACTTTTCAAAACATAAAAACGTAGGTTGGTCTAATTTGAATCCGAAAAGTAAGAATGATTGTCATTTGGTTAACTGCTAGTTAGACAGTTCATGCAACTGGCCCCGGTCATTTTAAGTATTGCATTTCACATTCAATTTTAACAGGGCCCCAGAAACCCTGGCGGCGCCCGTTGGGCGGGGCTTGGATTGGGCGTGGTTTGTACGCAGAGAGACTGCTCTCCTCCTGGCTGAGCATCTTCGTGATGATAATGATAATGAAGATGTGCATGCAGGCAGCTATTATTTGAGGTTGCTGCTGCCAAAACATTTTATTGCCTGTGCATAACTGTTAGTGTTATGTTAAAATCAATAGCCTATTATACTCTTATACCTTTTGTTCTTTAATATTTTGTATTGTTTTTGGCTTTATTTTTTGTTTTTCATTTAAATGTTAAGTTTTGAATTTTGTTGTATGCATTTGTCATTTTTATTTAATTTCTTTATTTTTAAAATGTGTACAGTGTTTATAAGGTTTTAGCTTTTTAGTTTTGGATCTGTTTTTACTTGTTTTAATACTACAATTGATTGCTTCTGTTGTCCTCATTTGTAAGTCGCTTTTGATAAAAGCGTCTGCTAAATGACTAAATAAATAAAAACTGTACCTTATTTTCTCATATGACAAAAGCGAGACCCCGAAGTCCTGTTTAGGACCAGTTCATCGGCGATTTCACTCTGTGTGAGAAAAGTGCATATTATAGACTGTGCTATTATCTGTAAAATTTACTTTGTATTAAGTTGACATTTTTTCTTTCATATTGCATAGCCCTTCAGCGGGGGTCCCTCGAAGTTCTCGCTTCTCTAATCTTTTCCTGAGTTGCGGTTTGCATCTTGTGACTGTCACATATGGAGCCTTGTACAAATATTTTGTTGTTAGACTAAGACATGGCTTACGTAGAAAAAAAAAGAAAAGAAAGAAAAGAAAAATGCGCCGAAATGCTAAAACAGTTTAGATTAATAAGCAAACGACACTGTGGTGTTAAAATGCTCATCAGTTTCACAAAGCAGCGCAAACTGTTAGTGCCACACCCTCATGTCACCAGCTCCAAAATACTGAGTATTCCAGCACACAGACCACAAATACATCACCTCTCATACCAACTCATCATGACTTATTTTCGTTACATGATCAATATGTTTTACAACGTGTGACATTTTTCAATCAATTCATAAGCATGGCGATTGTATAACACGTTAATCATCTTGTAAACTGTAGCCAATTGTTTAAATAAAGCTTTAATAAGTAGGTCAGCTATGGGCTACAAGCGTATAATTGCATTAATTATGTTCTGTTCGCAACGTACACCAGCATTCATTGCGGTTATGGTCGTTTGTTTGAATTATTTAGAAGTATTTATAGCGTATTACCAGGGTATGTCTAGAAATAGACTACATACAGTAAATTCACATGCCTTTTTGCGATTGGTCGAGATAGAGTAGGCAAAGAAACCCAATTGGGTGAAATAAACATCGGTCAGCATCTGAACACTCCTAGTCCGCAGTGGACATAAGAAGCCCTCCACACAACGCAACTTTCTCCCAGACACTTCGTTTCACTTCACTGGGTCTCAAAGGAACTCAAAATGAGCGTGAGTAATTTTAAAACGAAACATTACTCTTTAGTTTTATGCCAAATGGTGTTTTTAAGATTTGTTTATAGGCTAGTTAAGACAGCATATGTTAGAATGTCTTCTCTATCAGCACAAATAATACAGTGCTCGTAGCAGCAGAAGTCTGGTGCTTATGGCTAATGATACTGTGCAGTAAGCTGTCTGTTTGGTGCATTGTATAGTTATTATAGAATAGTGTCCACTGAAGCGCCCCCACGTGCATTGCGCATGGGTGTGACCTCCACATATCTTGAGTGCACGCACTTTAATGCTGCTATGTTGTTAATTCCATCATCCATTTCTTTCATAATGTTATACTGGTTAATTACATTACGTTCATTTTTTGTCCACAATTGTAAGGTATTTAGAAATATATTAAGAAATGCAATCCATAAAAAAAATGCCTATATCTCATGTGTTTCACTAACTTCTGGAAGTAGTTTGGAACAAACTGTTATTATTATTATTTTCTTAAAAAAGTGTGGCATAACCACATCAAGTAACAAGAAAACCAGGACTGCAGATCATATGACACACACATGTATATATACAGATGAAAAGTTTTATTTAAAAAAATGAACACTTTTATTCAGAAATGATGCATTAAATTGACCAAAAGTGAAAGTAAAGATGTAGGCTACACATTGTTACAAAAATTCAAATCAATGTTCAATCAAACAAATCACGGTTTCCACAAAAATATTAAGTAGCACAACCATGTTCAACTGTGATAATAATAAATGTTTCTTGAGCACCAAATCAGCATATTAGAATGACTTCTGGTGGATTATGTGACACTGAAGACTGGAGAGACAAAGGTTAGCTTTGTAGCCTTGGCTATTGTGTTTGCATTACACGTAGTCTGTAACCCTTCAACATTTTAGGGTAATTCATCTTACCTTAACATGTTCAATCCTCTGGCATTTCTAGAAATGAAGCAAGACTGGCCAATTCAAAGCCAACTATGGTCTGAAACCACTCAGTACCCAGGGGCATTGAGAAGGAGACCTTTAGCTCACTTCCTCTACAGCTCAGCGAAAGCAGCATGACTCAGTCATTCTTCACTATGCTAATCCGAAAGCCTGAGCATCGCTGGCCAGCTTCCCTTTTGCAGTTAAAATCAGCAGTTTCGAAAGTTCAGAAAGAAAGAATGAATGTTGCACTGCTCTGAGAGTTTCATTCTGCAGCAGCTTCTGTCTGAGCGCTGGTTTACTTTTACTCACACCACCGACTAATGTGGAAAGAATTCACCTCTGCTACACATCTGTTCTTTCACATTCTCAGTCTAAGTGCCTTTTTCCCTTCTTTTCCTCATCCTATCTCTCTTTTTGACCCTCCTTTCTCTCCACTATCCAGCCAGCTGTAGCCTATATCTTCTGCCATCATTACAACAGCTATAAAAATCTACTTTCCTCGGCAGCTGTGAATCACATAAAGAGGCCTTGAGTAATTCATCTTGCAGCTGCCGACCCAACTTGGCTTCTAAACTTACACCAAATCTCTCAGAGATGGCATGGCCACTATTTTTTAAAGACTGAATGATTAAAAGATAGGTCTTCTTGTATCCATCTTCTCAGAAAAAAGGGTACAAAGCTGTCACCGTGGTGGTACCCTGAAGTACAAAAGCTAAATTTACCCCTGAGAGGTACATATTAGTACGCTTTGAAAGGGTACCGCTCCAGTGACAATTTTGTACCTTTTTTCAGACAGAACCCATGCAGAGGTTTTCCAATAGAACATCTGTGCCACATCTGCAGTTTTTTGAAAGTTCAAGTCTGGCTCTTTGCCTTTCGCCATCAGACTAGGATTTTCCTTTCAACGCATTGGAAAGTTTGACAGCATTGCTTATGTGAGGCTGCACTCCATCATTATAGCTACAGTCTCTATTTGGCTTATAGGGAAAACCAGGCACAGTGCCCAGTTGTACAAGTCAAATTTAAGTGGAAGCACATGTTTGGCTATTCATGCCAGTAGTGTGTGAGATATACAAAAAGAAAATCAAATTACAAATAAAGACTAACTTCAGCTCTCTCTGTTTGTAACAGGGTGTGCTTGTGCAGAATATGTCCTTCAAGACAGGACAGACTCTGACTGTTACAGGAGTCCCCAGTGCCGATTCCACAAAGTAAGGTGCAAAGCAACTTCTAGAATTCAGGACTTTATAAGCACCAGGAGTCATATCTCCCATTTGCTCTTTTGCAGTTTTGCCATTAACATTGGTCACAGTGCCGAGGACATCGCTCTACACGTGAACCCTCGTTTTGATGCCCACGGTGACCAGCGCACTGTGGTGTGCAATTCATTCCAGGACGGCAACTGGTGTGAGGAGCACAGAGAGGCCAGCTTTCCATTTAATCAGAACGAGGATTTCCAGGCAAGACTCATATATATCTTTATGAAACCGCTGTTTAAGCAGATGGTAATCATAATAAATGGGCTGTGGATGAAATTTAATGGCCCCTCGGGATTTTAATTAACATATAATCTTTTTTCCTTCCTTCAGATAAAAATCACCTTCACCAATGAGGAGTTCCTGGTGACTCTTCCTGATGGTTCTCAGATTAACTTCCCTAACCGTCAAGGCGCTGAGAAGTACAAATATATGCACTTTGAAGGCGAGGTCAGGATCCATGGGATTGAAATCAAGTAGACTAATCAACACTTAAATAAAGATACTGTTGTAACCTGAATGCTCAATGATTCTCTGCCTTATTTTGTCACTTATCCAGCTCTGTTATTCCACAATTTTCACTTATTCAGTATGGAGTCTCTCAATCACACTTGTATGCAAAATCAGCATTTTAATTTTGCTGTTGCACTGCCTATCTAAACCACTAGAGGGAGCGCAACTACAATAAATTGCAATGAGCTTTAGCGGTACATGTAAACCATTCTGAGAGGTTTCCATCTAGTTTATTTTTCCTACTGCTTTGCTACAATAAAACATCATGTTGTTAAATGTGGTTTGTAACTAAAGCAAATTCACAAGCTATAGCTGTTGGCATATAAAATAAAACCTGTTTTCACAAATAAACTAAGCCTCTTTTGTACTTTCGTTTGATGTGTTCAAGCAGAAACGTCTTTTGTGTTATTTAGTTATGATTCATTATGAGAGAACAGATGGGAAACATTCAGAATGAAACGAAAGCATTAATTCCATCAGGTGTTCATCATACAAACATGTCAAAAATATGAAGTCCCACTGCCAGTCTAAAATAGGTCATTCATGACATGAATAAAATTTTTAGAGCATGAGAAACTAAACAGTACAATTCAACAATTTCATGATATATAGAGGCATTTTTGTAGAGCAAATATGCATAAGTTATTACATTAAAACAAGTCTTAAATGTAGTCATGATACTCACTTTACATACAATAGCTGATGTGCAAGGCATTTCTTTATTTTGAAAAAAAAATATGTATGGGAAAATGGAATAAACTGTCATTTATATAAAGCATCATTTAAAAATAGATATGTCACTGGTGATTTGTTGAAAATGCACTACTAGACTGACAGTACAATGTATTGTAAAATAAAATGTATCATGCTATCATTAAAGGTATCATAGGTGATTGTCTTCAGAAACATTTTTTGTTATTCTGGTTGAAAGTCTCTTCACATCCTGATAGCAATCATTAAGTTAA
>JAFVLL020016943.1:0-45000 GCA_021397915.2 Tor tambroides
ACACACTCACACACTCACACACACACACTCACACACTCTCTCTCTCTCACACACACACACACACACTCTCTCTCACACACTCACACACTCTCTCTCTCACACACACACACTCACACACTCTCTCTCACACACTCTCTCTCTCACACACACACACACACTCACACACTCTCTCTCTCTCACACACACACACACACACACACAGATGTTGAATGCTCAGATTCTGCTCTTTCAAAGCTCGTGAGACTTATTAGAGATCTCAGTTACACTTTAATAAATGATTTTTTTCTGAGTTGTAAGTGAAACAAAGATTATTAGAAAATGTTTTGCAAGAAAAGACCAATTCAGTCTTTCTACTTCAAAACTTCAAGCTTAATTCAATGTGTTACTTGCTGTTTCTTTGTGATTATATGTGGAATTGACTAGCCAAAAATTATTTCTTTTTCAGTTTGTTTCATTTAAGTATCAACTTTGTTTCAGATGTTTCTTCTAATGTTCCTTATGAGAAATATAAATCAAAAGTCAAATGAGTCACTAGTTGTCATCCAGTAAGAATACAGAGACACAAAAATAAATGCAGCTCAGATCAGTTGATAACTGAGTTCATATAGAAATCTGTTACGCTTTACTATAAGCTTTCATTTGTTAGCATTAAAACTCCCAAAACTAATATAAAAAATACAAAACCACAACGAAATGTCTAAAACTTCTATTAAAAATTAAAATAAAAACAAAATCTATTAATAAAAATGAATTCAAAATAAAAACTATAATTTTGAAAGTATATCAGTGACACTAAGAGAGACAGTTTGTAAACAGCCAGTGATTTTATTTTATTTTATTTTATTGTGAACTTTTAAAATGAATTCAATTAATAACTTAATTAAATTAAATTATTATTTTTACTTTTTTTAACATCTGGAACATTCAGAAGTAACAAGTTTAACTTTGGTATCTGGTCTCAGTTTGGGCCATTGTGAGAAGCATCTAGAAAAACATCTTAATTTGCTCCCAATTTTATCTCGCTGCTGTCTAGAAGAAACAACTGAGACATTATTTAGATCTGAGATAACAACTGAGATCTCGTTTGTGATTTCTGCTTCCATATGAGTGTTTCCTGCATGTATTGATCAGATAGAGTCTGAGTTCACTCTGTGTGTGTGTGTGTGTGTGTGTGTGTGTGTGTGTGTGTGTGTGTGTGTGTGAGAGAGACAGAGAGAGTGTATGAGTGTGTGTGTGTGTCCTGCTCTCTAATGGGTCTGAGCTCTTAGGTCGGTAGCGCTGAACCCATCAGAGACGCAGTAACCCAGCGGCTCCAGAGGAATCTCGCTGGTCTAAGTCTGACCTTCACAGAGGACAAACACAGAGCAGAATAAACCCTGCAGCAGCTGCTCATGATTATGCCTGAGAAAAGACAAAACGAAAGGAAACTCGCTGGAACAGTCCGTACGAGCCGGAGAAACTTCTGAATCCAGAGCTGCAGTCAAACCACTAAACTCAGCACTTACACTGACTCTGAGGCAGAAATGTGTTTAGACACGAGGAAACACCGGCTGAAAAGTGAAAAAAAAATACTAAAACTAACTAAAATTTCAATGAAAGTGAAAAAAAATAAAACTACTAATTATTCAAAATTATTTAAAATATTAATATACACTTAATGTATTAATATCAATTATACTAAAATAACACAAAACAAAACACACACATTGACAACAGGCATTTGTAAACAGCCAGTTATATTATATTATATTATATTATATTATATTATATACATTTTACACCTTAATTTTTTAAATGAAGACACATTCAGAAGTAGCAAGTTCTTTAGTCATTTATTATCAAGTTAACTAGCTGTCCATGAGCAGACTGTTTATTTCTCTTGCATAAGCTGTATTTCTGTTTGCCTCTTTAAGATGAGTCTCTTGATGTATTCCCCATCTGTAAGTGGCTTTGGATAAAAGTGTCTGCTAAATGAATAAATGTAAATGTATTATAAAGGAAAGCCGCTCGGTCTCTGTCTGTCTCTCTGCAGCCGGATCACAGCATGAGTCTGGTGGCCGTCATGCTCACCGACTTAATGGACAGGAAGTTCCTCCCACGCCTGCCAGCAGCCAATCAGGAGGAGGAGGAAGTGAAGGCTGTGCAGGAAGTGGAGGCGTGTCTGCTCAGGTGGGTCTGAATTACAGACTACTCACACTCTTCTGCACTATATAGACTGGATTCTGTGCATAGGATGGACATTTTGTGAATGTATGGACTTCTAGTGAGATGAATGATCTAGAACAATCATTTCTATATTTATAATAAGAATGAATCATATTCTAAATAATAAAAATAGTACATAATACTATATAATACTAAAATAATGCAACTATTCCCCCCCCCCCCCAAATTACTGTTGTTTTTTATTTTCTTCCTCAGTATTTTTGATTTAAGTGAGTTTATACTTCAAATAAAAAAAATTTTAAAAAAAAATCTGCCAATGAGGTCAGAAAAATAAACTTAATTTAAAGGAAAAACAAGTTTTATTTTTCTGACCCCACTGGCAGATATTTGTTTTTGTTTTAAGCATAAGGTCACTTAATTTTAATACATTTTTCAGAAAACAAGAATTTAAATTTTAAGTCATTAAAATAAAAATATTTAGATATTTTACTGAAAAACAAGACAAAATATTTGTTTCAAAAAAATATTTTATTTTTTTTGCAGGAGAGTTCATGAAACTACTGAAGAAAAAAATATTAAAAATAAATCATGCTTAATTTAATTAATCAATACTACCAGATTTTGTTAATTAAATTTTTTTATAAACAGACAGCTTTGTAATAATTATAGCATTAAATAGCCTATATCAAGGAGCCTTGGATATTGTGGGCCTTCAAGTCAAAAAGCTTGAGAACGGCTGATCTAGAATCAATCCATCACAAAAATGAATGCAAATGCAAAATAAGTGTTTTTATGTATGAGATGATAACCGTATGCCGCTCGCTGAATTAAACATGAAGTGTAATGAGATTATGAGTCTGTGTGGTGTAACACTGTTTGATGTGTCTGTCAGTGATGTGAAGTGTTGCACATGCTGTCGGTGTTTGACAGGTTCAGGACAAAGCTGGTGGCGTCTTTGGCTCGATGTCGAATCAGACACGAGCTGCTGACGCTGGACAGCATCGTGCCGGAAAACATGCGGCACAGACAGGAGAGAGCGACGCTGCTGCCACTGTTCGGCTGGATCAACACGCTCCGCAGCAGGTCATCAACACACTCACTGCATTATAAACACTTCTGTTTCATTTCATGTGCTCTTAAGACCAGTGATACTTTAGTATCGCTCATATACTATTACAGTTTTTGTTAATATTTTGACTCACTTTCTTTTTTATATTTTCTGTTTTCACTTTAATTTTACTTATCGTTTTAGTAATTTTGATGTGTTTTTGTCTGTTTTTTTTTCTGTGCAGTTTTATTCATTTTTATTTCAGTTTTAATTTTAGTACTTCGCTAAACTAAACAAGAGAGATGAGCTGAAATAAAACAAGTTTATGTTTTTAAATTCTGTATTATATTTCAGTTCATGTTTATTTCATGTAAAAAAAATGTTTTTTTATGGTTTTAGTTTTAGTTCATTATAACTCTGATTGGTGAAAAAAAATTATATTCTTCCTCTGTGTTTTTTCCTTGTTTTTTAGTACATATGTCTAAAAATGCTTAAATCAAGATGCATTCATTTTACTTAAGTCTTGTTTTCTATAAAAACAAATTATAGTATATAATAAATAATATATGTAAATATATTGTACTGTATATGGTATGATAGATACAAATATATATTACATATTTCATACTATATAATTAAAAATGTTATAATATAATTTTATTATATATATATATATATATATATATATATATACATATTAAATATACATATATTAAATATACGGCTGCCCTCGACTAAAGATTTTTCTGGTCGACTTGTAGTCGTTCATTTTAAGCATTAGTCGACTAATCGCACATTTATTAATATACCATTTAAATCATTATAATGAGCCTTTAACCCTCTGGGGTCGACAAAAGCGTTGGCGCGTTTTGGTGCATTTTTTTTGAAAGCCTATAAAAGCCTATAAGCGCTCAAGCACACACATAAAGCTTGCCAGCAGCACACCAGCAGAAATAATGATTATGAATGTGTCAGGGAGAAACAGTAAGGAGGCTGCATTAACATTTTAATAATGTATTAATACACTAGTGCTTTCATTGTTTTCGGTTTAAGAGATGAAGTCGGTGGCACTAGTGGACGCGCCTGTGTGCATGTAATCGATTACATAATCTGAGAATATTTGTTTTCCATTTGAATTGGTTCATTTGATAGTAGACATTTCACTCTCTATAGATATATTTTTCATATCTGTAAGGCAAGTATACACAGAGTTTCTGAGTTTCGCTCAAGTTCACAGAGACCAAAACGGCAGAAAGCGCATCCTGTTTGTTTTCATTATTTTACAAAAGCGCAATGTTTTTGTAACGTAAGGAGCGTGACAACAGAGGTGTGGATCCAAATGCAGCTTTATTTAATGAAACGTAGTCAGACAGGCCGGGTCAGTATCAGCAAACAGAGTAATCCAAGGCAATCCAAAAGGGTTATCCACAGAGCAGGCAAAGGTCAGGGCAGGCAGCAAACAATCATGAAACAAGGAACAGTCCAAGATCAAAACACAAAGGCAAGGCACGGCAAGGAAACACAGAAGACCAGGAAACATTACAGGCTAACAATTAACAACGATGTGAGAGTGAGTGAGTGAGTGAGTGTGTGTGTGTGTGTGTGTGTGTGTGTATGTGTGCGTACGCACGCAGATGAGTCCGGTCAAAGGATTATAGGAAATATCCTGGGTGTCTATAGGAATCCTGGGTGAATGGTAAAAGTCAGGGATGGAGTGCACACAAATAAACGTAAAGTCTTTACAGATTACAAAGGTGTATTACTCTTATCTGTATGACCAAAAATGAGCGCAGCGGTGCCTCCATCTGTCCTGCAGTGAGCTACTGTTCGGCTCCACACAAACACTTAAACAGCGCACATTTCTCTAGGTTAATAATAGATTGAGCGGCCATGTAAAGTTGCTAATACTTACATAGGCTATTTCAGATGATAAGCCATATCTGAGGTCGATGAATGATAGGCAAGCTTTTGGATGTCCTGCCTGATGCACTGTATTACCATAGACCAGCCGTTAACGATCCGTCCGTCACGGACTGCGTGACTTCGCCAATGTGGATTATTTATTTATTTTATTTTTTATTTTTTTCTGCAACTGAGCGACTAATAAGATTTTGGTAGACCAAGCCTCATCTGGTCGACTAACGGTTAGTCGACTATTAGGGGCAGCCCTAATTAAATATTTTATTTTGTGTTGTTGTAGAAAACAAGACTTAATATCTTAAGTAAATGTATCTTGATTCAGGAATGTTCAGATGTTTGTACTGGAAAACAAGACAGAAATACTGAGGAAGAACATCAGTTTTTGCTGTGTGATTTGTGGGTCGCTCAGAAACACACACTGCTGTTTTCATCTGTGTTCCTTGTATTGCTGTGTGATTTTCCATTGAAATTATTTATTGTTTATGAGGTAGAAAGACGAGAATGTGTTTGTGTGTGTGTGATTTATGATTCAGATGTGGCATTATTCTGCTTCTCCCCTGTTTAACCTCCATTCTGGGGTGACCAGCCTTATTTCACTGTGTGTGTGTGTGTGTGTGTGTGTGTGTGTGTGTGTGTGTGTGTGTGTGTGTGTGGCTGTAAATTTCACTGAGTTGTAGACAGATCCAATCACGAGTACTGGAGGTCACACACACACACACTGATCTCTCCTCTCTGTCGTGTTGCTCTTGGTTTACATTTGACACTTAATTTCATCATCTCTGTGGGTGTTTGTGTGTGTTTGTGTGTGTGTGTGTGTAGTTTGGAGGAGGTCAGTGAAGTGTTACACACATCAGGCTTTTCCTGTGTTAAATCTGTCGGGCAGCTGGAAGGACGGACCTTCTGTAAGGACCCGCACTGCCATGATCTGCTGGTGTTTCCCAACAGCGTGAAGAACGATCTGACCAACAGCAGATTACTGAGAGACGGCAGACTCATCATACAGGTACAGGTGTGTGTGTGTGTGTGTGTGTGTGTGTGTGTGTGTGACGGTGTGTGTTGTGTGTGTTTGTAGGATAAATCGTGCTGTGTGGGCCCCTGGGCTCTGTGGCCCCTGCTGGCTGATGGTGGAGACGTCCTGATGAGTGGCTGTTTCTCTGCGCAGACGGTCGCACATGTGTCTGCAGTGGCTGCGTCTGCGTCTGCACACACACAGGCAGAAACACACACGTCTCAGTCAGATGCTCGCGGTCAGAGCGCAGTGATCGTGTGTTTGGGAGACGGAGGGCAGTCACAGACAGACGAGCTGCAGAACACACTCACCAAACTGGGCTGCAAGAGTAAGAGCTAACATATACAGTATATACAACATGTGTGTTTATGTATGTAGAAACATATACTGTATATATATATATTCCATGGTCTGTCTGAATACTGGATTCTGATTGGCTGGCAGGTATGCAGTAAAACCGTTTAATGCACAGGTAGTTCCAAGTCAGTTTAATCACCGTTCTATATTAATGCGCTGCTTTAATTGATGCACACAAACCCACACACATCACTCGCACACACACACACACACACAGAGAGAGAGAGAGAGAGGTGATCACAGTTTGCACTGCGCACACACATAAACTTGTTGCCAATGCTTCCCCGCAATTTTTATTAATAAATAGCCTAGATACTAGATCGCTACATTATATTCCTCAGCAACAAGGTGTAAAATCGCTGTTTTTGAAGTAATTAATTGTTTGTAGAGAGATGCGCAGACACAGTACGCAGGTAACACACAACACACAACTGTCATCTCTCTCTCTCTCTCTCTCTCTCTCTCTCTCGATAATTAATTGAAATAAATGCAATAATTCATTCAAATAAATGTGGTATTACCGCATTATTTTATCTCTGTGTCTGATCTGAAGCAGCAGAATGCTAGCGCTAATGAGTCTTAACTGACGAAAATAACTCATTTTTACCCATTCGGTCAAATATTGCGTTGAAAAGAGCAATACAAGTTTTAACTTGTCTATAACTTGGCAAATGACCATGGAATAAACAGGATAATCAACGGCTAGCCATGCATTAAAGGATTTTAAAGGATTGGTTCTTGGCCTCCACGTTGTGCATTTAAAATCCTTTAATGCACAGCAAGCCGTTGATTATCCCTTACATATATATACAGTATATACGTATCTATATATAAAGGATAATTCAAACACACTAAAAGCTTAATGATAATTTACCATACAAAAAGTGCATTTATGAAAAATGCAATATTATATTATATATATGTATTATTAGTTTTAATATTAAATTATTATTATTAGTATTATAAAGATAAATAAACAATATACTGTGTGATATATAAATATAAACAAAAACAAAGTTCAAAAACATTAAAATTTAAATGGTAATTGAAGCATTTCATTGTCTAAAAGTGAATTTAGACATCACAACACTATAATGTACTAATTCAAATTATTTTATTTTGTGTGTTTATACATATTTATTTTTAAAAACATAAAAAACATACAACATAAAAATACAAAAAGTGCATTTAGACATCACAGCAAAATGTTCAGTGGGAAAGATGGATAAATATTCAAAATTCATGAAAATTCATTATAGAGAGAGAGAGTGAGGCATTATATATTAATATAAATACACAGCATTATAATGTACCGTATAAAAGATGGATAAATATTCTTTTTAAAGTCTGCTATAGGTAAAAAATGCAATGCTTGAGTAAGAAAGTATATGCTCATAATAACAGGAGAGAAACTGCTGGGATGCTGGTTACAAAATAGAGCTCAGTGAGTTAAAACCAATGGATCTGAATGATTACTTGGGTTTCCAAACAACACTCAGCTTACTGATATGATGCAGATATATCTCTTATTACATCATATGGCTCTTGTGATAAATTGTTTGTGTTGTTCCTCATTTGTAAGTTGCTTTGGATAACGGCATCTGCTAAATGAATATAATGTAAATTTTGTGCGTCCCTGTTTTGCTGTAATGTAAGCAGTGGCAGGTGCAGGGCTTTGATTCCCAGGGAATGCATCAACTGATAAAAATGTACATCTTGAATGTATTTTAAGTTGCTTTACATAAACGTTTCTGCTGAATGCATGAATGTAAATGAACAAATGAGCTCCTCCAGGACCATGATAGAGAGACACTGCTGAAGGTTTGACTCAAACATGCGTGTCTGCACGTGTGTGTGTGTGTGTGTGTGTGTGTGTGTGTGTGTATGACCTTGGTATATTTCTGTGGTAAAAAATGCTAATACACGTCTCTTGGGGTCTGAATAAGGAGAAATAACTCCCTTTGGGGACATTCACTAAGACAAAATGGTTCATGACTAAATTATGTCTTTCAAACAACACCATTTTTTATTGTGATTACTGAGATATTTTGAGTTCATCTACATCATATCACCATATCACGCTTATTATTAAGTCAGTTTAAACCAAATGACATTTGAATCTCTTTCTATAGTTAACTAAAACTGAAATCAAAACCATAAAAAGAACAATTTTTGTTGCTTGAAATCAATGTTAACTGAAAGACATAAAAATACATATATATACTGTATATATATATATATATACCTGTGTGTGTGTGTGTATATATATATATATATATATATATACATACATATATAAAAACCTTTTTATTTCTGATTTTTTGTTTGACCTGATGTACTAAAATAACTAAAACTAATATATATATATAGAGAGAGAGAGAGAGAGAGAAACTATATAGACATATACACCAACCCCCACAAACACACAAACATGAAAATTTAAACACATAAAAGTTAAATCCTAATTTAGCATACAAAAAGTCAGTTTAGGCAGCTTAATATTTATAGTGTACTGTAGGAAAGATGGATAAATATTCCTTATATGAAAAAAAAAAACATGAAATACATGCTCATAATAACAGGGGAATAACAGGGGTGGGATGCTTGTTAGTCCTTGGTTAGAAAATAGAGGTCATTTTGTTAGAAGACAAAGTAAATGTGTGTTTTTCAGATGTGAAGCTGCTTCCAGACTCTCTTGAGTCTCTGGACGTCTCTGACGCACGTCTGCAGAAGATCAGTGTGGTGTTTCTGATGCCAGCGTGCTCCCTGTCTGCCGTCAGCAACCTTGTAGATTATATAATGCAGGAGAACAGAGGTACACTCACACACACACACACACACACACACACACACTCATCATACTGAGCACTGACTCTGAGCATCAGTCACATGTGATTGTTCTGGACCGGTTTCAGACCCGCGGCTCATGCTGGATCTGTCCCAGGGTTCGGTCTCTCCAGAGAAACTCCAGACGCTCGTGTGCCAGCAGAGGAAAGACCTGCAGTGCGCCGTCCAGTGTGAGTGCGTGTGTGTGTGTGTGTGTGTGTGTGTCTGTGTCTGTGTGTGTGTGTGTGTGTGTGTGTGTGTGTGTGTCTGTGTGTGTGTGTCTGTGTCTGTGTCTGTCTGTGTCTGTGTCTGTGTGTGTGTGTGTGTGTGTGTGTGTGTCTGTGTGTGTCTGTGTGTGTCTGTGTCTGTGTGTGTCTGTGTCTGTGTCTGTGTGTGTGTGTGTGTGTCTGTGTCTATCTGTCTGTCTGTGTGTGTGTGTGTGTATGTGTGTGAGTGCGTGTGTGTGTGTGTGTGTGTGTGTGTGTGTGTGTGAGTGCGTGTCTGTGTCTGTGTGTGTGTGTGTGTGTGTGTGTGTGTTTCACTTCACCTTGCCTAATGAGTTCAGACACAATTAAATAATGATCTAAAATGTAGATTATATCATGCAGGAGAACAGAGGTACACACACACACGTGTGTGTGCGCGTGTGTGTGTGTGTGTGTGTGTGTGTGTGTGTGTGTGTGTGTCTGTGTGTGTGTCTGTCTGTGTCTGTGTCTGTGTGTGTGTGTGTGTGTGTGTGTGTGTGTCTGTGTCTGTGTCTGTGTCTGTGTCTATCTGTCTGTGTGTGTGTGTGTGTGTGTGTGTGTGTGTGTGTGTGTGTCTGTGTCTGTGTGTGTGTGTGTGTATATGTGTGTGTGTGTGTTTCACTTCACCTTGCCTAATGAGTTCAGACACAATTAAATAATGATCTAAAATGTAGATTATATCATGCAGGAGAACAGAGGTACACACACACACACACGTGTGTGTGTGTGTGTGCGCGCGTGTGTGTGTGTGTGTGTGTGTGTCTGTGTCTCTGTGTGTGTGTGTGTGTGTGTGTGTGTGTGTTTCACTTCAACTTACCTAATGAGTTCAGATACAATTAAATAATGATCTAAAATCGTGAATCTGGATGAGCTGTAAAATATTACACTAAGTAACCATACTACCTTAATAATACCTCTGAAAAGAAATTAGTATTTGACTAACAAATACTAATTTTCTTACAATACTTGCTTATGACAAAACCATTAATTATCTAAATCACTTAATTACTTTCTCCAGGTATATGCCAGAGCCTCAGACTCTTCACCTTCGACATCTACCTTATTTTCATTAGTAGTTGTATTTATTTATAAATATCTTAATCAAACAAAACCAGCCAACAATGAAATTGTTAATCTCTAGAACAAAAACTGAATGACTTTTAAATTGCTTTATAGAAAAAAAAAGAAAGAACGATATTTAAATCTCTCAGTCGAACAAAACCGAACGATGTTTACTTCTCTTACTAGATCAAAACTGAAATCTCTCACTAGAACAAAACTGAACAACATTTAAATCTCTTAATCTAAGAAAACCAAACGACATTTAAATACCTATTTAGAACAAAAAACAAATGAAATTAAATCTATTACTAGAACAAAGCCAATGGATAAATCTCTGTCTAGAACAAAACTGAATGACGTTTAAATATTTCTAGAATAAAAAACAAACAACATAAATCAACATAAATCATAAATCAATTGAGCAAAAACTGAATGACATTGAAATCTCTTTCTAGAAAAAAGTGAACATCAAGTGAACTGGAGCTGATCCAGAGCTTTGAGTGATTTGAACATGCCTCACTGTATTGACGTTCATAATTTCTGTGATGATTTATGTCATATTGATCCAGTGTGTGTGTGTGTGTGTGTGTGTGTGTGTGATCCGTTCATCAGCGGTTATCGAGCGTGAAGACGCTGCCGTCCCTCCCTGCAGATTCCCGTTAACACAGCGTTAATCAATGGCTGGCGTGAATCAATTGTAGTCCGTCAGTGAACAGAAAGCAATGGTTCTCTGCAGTGTGTGTGAACAATCGTTTTGCTCATGCCTGTGTGTGTGTGTGTGTGTGTGTGTGTGTGTAGTTCCTCAGGTGCGGGCGGTGCTTTACTCCACCTGTTCTGTTCACCCAGAGGAGAACGAGGAAGTGCTGAAGACAGTCCTCTCACAAACACAGGAGAATCACTCCACAGCGCCGGTCTACAGGTGTGTGTGTGTGTGTGTGTGTGTGCGTGTGTGTGTGTGTGTGCGTATAAACGTACATCTCAAAGGTGTTGTCTCGTGATCACAAAATCATTTTTCTGTGTACTTGAAAATGAAAAGGGAACTGAGTAATAATGCTAAAAACAAATTGTTTTTCAATTTGGTTCATTCTGGGCAAAAACTGTCTGTTTTTGTTCTAGTTTACAAAAAGTTTACTAGTTGGAGTGAAATAAAAGGATGGTTAATAATGTTCTTTGTTTAATGAAAGTGCATTGTGCTAATAAGCTATGAAATAACAAAAACATCAAATAAATCACTAATAATTCTTTAACAAGTTTTTACATAAATTTTATAGTGTTAAATTTGTGTATTGTGTGTATATACTGAAAAAAAAATGCTTTTCTTACTTAGATTTTTTTGTCTTGTTTTCAGCCAAAATATCTAAAAATTCTTAAATCAAGAAGGATTTTCTAGACAAGTAAAAATTATTGTCTTGTTTTCAGAAAAAAAAAAAGTCTAATTTAAGTGAGTTTTTGCTTAATAATCTTATTTCAAACATACCCCATTGGCAGATTATTTTGCTTGTTTCAAGCAAAAACTCACTTAATTTTGACTTGTTTTTTTTTTTATGAAAACAAGACAATAATTTTTACTTGTCTAGAAAATGTTTCTTAATATTTTGGCTGGTAACAAGACAAAAATCTAAGAAAAGCATTTTTTGCAATGTAAATATTTATGAATATATTTATATTAATTTAAAAAATTCATTAAAATGTATTTATATAAATGTATATTATATGTATATTTTATATATAAATATACATTAAATAGTTTTATATATATAATTTATTTAATATTTTATTATATTGTGTATATTTTATACATATAAGTTAAATAATTTTAAACAGTTTATGAATATTTTATCTGTAAGTGTTATGATTTTATTTGTCAGGTTGTACAGCTTCTGCCTGAAGCAGACTTGATGATCAATTACTGCTTTATTCTGAAACAGAAGTAATTTAATAAATAAATAAAAAACAAATAAACATAATAGAAGCAGTATAAGGGACAAAGCATTTTTATGAGGCATCTGACAAATTAAAATATGTTTTCTGCAAAAACAATATAGCATCAATCCATTTTTAATGATTTAAATACAGGTTAGACTAAATACTGATGCCTGTGGTGTTTCTTGAATAGTTAAAAGTCAAGGGACGTGTTTCACCAAATTTCGATAATGACCCAAATTGTGTGTGTGTTTAAGTGGCTGGAAAGATTGAGCTAGCCATGATTAACCAATCGGCTGTGTGCAGTGATAATTAGCCCCGCCCCTCTCTCCCTGTGCTCCAATCAGCTGTTGTTGAGTATAAAGCTCAGTGTTCAGAGAGGAGCAGAGAGTGGTGAAGGAGTTTCTTCACACACAATATCAGCTCTCTCATAAATCAGTGCTTATTTAATCTGTAGTAATGTAATTTCACTCCTTTTTTCTGTCTATTTTGTGTAAGTTAGATGGCTTCTAGTAAGTTAGCAGTCCAGAAAAATCCCTGATGTGTATTCTGCTAAAGTGCTGAAAAACAGATTTGCTGCAAGTTTTCAAAGCGTTTAGATCATCAATGGAAAGGCTTTGATTCTGGACACTGTCCATGACTACTCTAGCTGTGTATATAAAGGAGCATCAAGATGTGATTTTGGAGCTAAATCATCACAGTTAACTTAAAGACAGAAGGAACTAAAATGTATGCTGTTACATTTAAAAAGTACCTCATGTCCAGCAAGAACTACAAACTAGCAGTGATCTGTTTTAACTCTTGTTTTGCTCACAAATTGCAGTAGAGAGTCACTCTTGAAGGGTTTTACTCTTGAGAGTATTTGTTAATGGATTAGCTGGTTTTCACTGACTCAAAAGTGAATCCAGTTCTCCCACACTGTATCAGCAGTTAAAAGTGGACATTTTCTTTTTATTAAAATGTAGTTATTTTGTTTCGTAATATTACAGATATAATATCTCTTAACTTCTTCATTTTCACATTGCATTGCTTACATCTTCCGGCCTTTATTTTGGCAAATATAAATATATAAATGCATCATTCATCATCATCATTCAAAAACTGAAGAAAGAGCTCTATGTTTACTTGTGTAGTTGGCAACAGTTTTCATAAATTCTCATTAGAAATCTGCTTTGATTATGTACATAAATTTATTTAGCAAACAGTTTTATCCAAAGCAACTTGCAAATGAAGCAAACCTCTGTCTAAAAAAACTGAATAATGTTAAAATGAAGCTGATGTGCTTAGTATTTCCAATGCATTAGAAGCAGACTGCAGCACAGACATACAGTAAAGTGAGCAGCGTGTGTGTGTGTGTGTGTGTGTGTGTATAAAGGCAGATTCACTATGCATTTTAATTTATTCAGTTTAATAACTGCACTAGGCTATATCGTGATTTTTTTTAATATATTTTGATTTAATTGTGCAGCCCTGTTGGAGGAGGATAGAACGGAGTTGAGCTGCATTCGTAGTTTCTGGTGTCAGATAAATGAGTGATTGTGAACGTCTCTCTGGTCTCTTTCTAGTTCACTCTTAGTCTCAGAGCTGCATTGAGTGATCAGATGGAAACAGCAGTTCACAAAAATCTGCCTTTTTTATTTTTTTTTAGGACAAAATGACACTGTGCAGAATTAAGTGAAGCCAGGATAAAAATTAAATCCCAGACCTGTAAGCACTGAAAGACATTAACTTTTTTTTTTTTCTCTCCCCTATTTTAAGGGGCAATATTTTCCCCCTCTTAATAAGGGCAACATTTTGAACCTCTTTAAATGTATTTCCTTTGATGTAAATTTTATTCCGTAAATGCAATTAGAATAGTAAGACTCTATAGGGCTAATGACTGTGGGGGAAGTCGTGGCCTAATGGTTAGAGAGTCGGACTCGTAATCTAAAGGTTGCGAGTTCGAGTCTCAGGTCCGGCAGGGATTGTAGGTGGGGGGAGTGCACTCTCTCTCCAGCACTCTCTCCACCCTCAATACCACGACTGAGGTGAGACCCTTGAGCAAGGCACCAAACCCCCAACTGCTCCCCGGGCGCCGCAGCATTGGCTGCCCACTGCTCTGTGTGTATGTTCACTGCTTCACTGCTGTGTGTGTGCACTTTGGATGGTTTAAATGCAGAGCACAAATTCCGAGTATGGGTCACCATACTTGGCCAAATGTCACGTCACTTTCACTTTAAAATCAATATCAGCAAAATCTAGTTTTTTCCTGCAGAAAAGGTTTACATACATGGTTTAATCTGTCTTAGAGATTAACACTGTTTATATATAAAACATATTGAATAAAGAAATAATGAAATGTTGGAGAAAATCATTTATATTCTAAATATGAAACAAGCCACTGTCTTAAGTGAGTCATTGAGTCATTCACTCAACCAGTTCCCTCAAACGGCTGATTCATTGAGGAGCGAAGCAGATGATTGGCTGCGTCTGAAATCGTTCAGTGCTTCTTCTGAAAAAATAATCACTGCCTGACTGTTCAAGCATGTTCTATAAAGTATGAATGTAATATGGGTATACTTCATCTATCATGTTGTCATTGTTGTGACCTTCCAGAATCAGTTGCATCGCTTCACTGCCTTTCACAAATGTGACTCTGGAGCACAAAAGCAGTCATAAGCAGCACAGGTATATTTGTAGCGATAGCCAAAAATACATTGTATGGGGTCAAAAATGGATAATTTTCTTTTGACAAAAATCATTAGGATATTAAGTAAAGATCATGTTCCATGAAGATATTTTGTAAATTTCCTACCGTAAATATATCTCAACTTAATTTTTGATTAGTAATATGCATTGCTAAGAATTTCATTTGAACAACTTTAAAGGTGATTTTCTCAGTATTTAGATTTTTTTTTTGTACCCTCAGATTCCAGTTTTTCAAATAGTTGTATCTCAGACAAATATTGTCCTATCCTAACAAACCATACATCAATGGAAAGCTCATTTATTCAGCTTTCAGATGTAGAAATCTCAATTTCCGAAAATTGACCCTTATGACTGGTTTTGTGGTCCAGGGTCACAAAGCTGTAAAGTGTTCATCAGATGCACACTTCAGAATTTTATGAATATTTCAGACATTTAGACATACTTAGTTCACATCTCTTTTTTGGTGTCTATGTAATATTGAAGTATGCAATTTTCTTTCTCTAATGGATGATTGGCTCACCTGATTTGTTTAACGCTGAATCATTCACAACTCTTTACCAGAGATGCAAAAGTTGTGCTGTGACTCTTTAGATTTATTTTCACTGACAGAATAGAGCAAAAACAGTTGATATTGTGTCCACAATAGCATATTTAACTTATTAATTATACTATTGGATAGTGTAACAATGATCTTAAGAGGAAGACAAATGAGTGAACAGACACTCCTGCTTCAAAATCAGTGTGGTTTTGAATTTCACAGGAAGGAAATTCTTTTGTTT
Organism: Tor tambroides; assembly: GCA_021397915.2. Classification (NCBI taxonomy): domain Eukaryota; kingdom Metazoa; phylum Chordata; class Actinopteri; order Cypriniformes; family Cyprinidae; genus Tor; species Tor tambroides. The sequence goes on from JAFVLL020016943.1 coordinate 16,024, forward strand.
TATTATAACCTGCTTGACTGACCACAGTGCCAGCCATAACATAACCAAATAAGTGTGTGTGTGTGTGTGTGTGTGTGTGTGTGTGTGTGTGTGTGTGTGTCAGGTTGAGTTCTCCGAGTCTCCTGCAGGACTCGATCACTGAGGATGATGAGGAATCAGAGGAGATGAAGGCCAGATTCTTCAGACTGGAAGCATCAGATCATAGTAATGGCTGTTTTGTAGCTCTGCTCACACGAGAGGTATTGAACATCAGCATCATCATTCCCAAAAACAATTACTGACCCTCATAATGGCCAAAAACCAAGTATTCAAGTATTTACACAAAGTGAGAATTGAGAACATAAATGAGAATAAACTGAGTGTAATTTGACGTGTATCATCTGATCAGAAACTCAGAAGAAAATCATTAGTTCAGCATTTAAAAACAAATTACATATCTGTTTTACTCTCATTTGTGTGTTTGAAAGCACTTGTAATGTGGTTAAATTGAAAGAAAAATATTTGTCAGAATGGGATACTTGCATACTATGTAGTGTGTGTGTATATATATATATATATATATATATATATATATATATATATATTATATGCTACATTTATTAAAAATAAATAAATAAAAATATGCAGTATGCGGCGATAAATGTTTAAATGTTTCAGATGGTTGTATGTTACACTGCTGTCACATGATCTCATCGTTGCATGTTTAATTCATTGTGTGGTGTCCAGTTATCACATATCTGGCATTTCTGCTTTTTTAAAAAAAAAAAAAATACAGTTTTATAGAAGAATGTAATTAAATAATGAGTAAAGAAGAGAATAAAAGATCTGGTCATACACTGTGCATTATAGCAAAGCTCTGTAATGAGAGGAAACTATTATTTCTGATCGAGCTGTTTGTGGTTACTAGACAATCACTATTGATGTGTTTAGACACCTATCTAATCAACACATATATATTCTGAACACTCACTCTATGCAGAAGCATCTGACAAATGCATAAAATCTATGAAATGGTGAACCAGTCAAATTGTGTGGGGGGGAGGAGAAGTGTGTGTGGGTTTTTTTTTTTTTTTTTTTTTACACACACACAGGTGCATCTCAATAAATTAGAATGTCGTGGAAAAGTTCATTTATTTCAGTAATTCAACTCAAATTGTGAAACTCGTGTATTAAATAAATTCAATGCACACAGACTGAAGTAGTTTAAGTCTTTGGTTCTTTTAATTGTGATTATTTAGGCTCACATTTAACAAAAACCCACCAATTCACTATCTCAACAAATTAGAATACTTCATAAGACCAATAAAAAAAACATTTTTAGTGAATTGTTGGCCTTCTGGAAAGTATGTTCATTTACTGTATATGTACTCAATACTTGGTAGGGGCTCCTTTTGCTTTAATTACTGCCTCAATTCGGCGTGGCATGGAGGTGATCAGTTTGTGGCACTGCTGAGGTGGTATGGAAGCCCAGGTTGCTTTGATAGCGGCCTTCAGGTCATCTGCATTGTTGGGTCTGGTGTCTCTCATCTTCCTCATAGATTCTCTATGGGGTTCAGGTCAGGCGAGTTTGCTGGCCAATCAAGCACAGTAACACCATGGTCATTGAACCAGCTTTTGGTACCTTTGGCAGTGTGGGCAGGTGCCAAGTCCTGCTGGAAAATGAAATCAGCATCTCCATAAAGCTTGTCAGCAGAAGGAAGCATGAAGTGCTCTAAAATTTCCTGGTAGATGGCTGCGTTGACTGTGGACTTCAGAAAACACAGTGGACCAACACCAGCAGATGACATGGCAGCCCAAATCATCACTGACTGTGGAAACTTCACACTGGACTTCAAGCAACATGGATTCTGTGCCTCTCCACTCTTCCTCCAGACTCTGGGACCTTGATTTCCAAATGAAATGCAAAATTTACTTTCATCTGAAAAGAGGACTTTGGACCACTGAGCAACAGTCCAGTTCTTTTTCTCCACAGTCCAGGTAAGACGCTTCTGACGATGTTTCTGTTTCAGAAGTGGCTTGGTCGCCCTTTTCCTGAAGACGTCTGAGCGTGGTGACTCTTGATGCACTGACTCCAGCTTCAGTCCACTCCTTGTGACGCTCTCACAAGTGTTTGAATCAGCTTTGCTTGACAGTATTCTCAAGCTTGCGGTCATCCCTGTTGCCTGTGCACCTTTTCCTACCCAAATTCTTCCTTCCAGTCAACTTTGCATTTAATATGCTTTGATACAGCACTCTGTGAACAGCCACACCTTTCAGTAATGACCCTCTTGTGGAGGGCGTCAATGTTTGTCTTCTGGACCATTGCCAAGTCAGCAGTCTTCTCCATTATTGTGGTTTCAAAGAACAAGAGATACCCAGAATTTATACTGTAGGGATGGTCATTAATTGAAACTCAAATGTAAATATTCTAATATTTTGAGATACTGATTTTTGACTTTCATGAGCTGTAAGCTCTAATCATCAAAATTAAAACAAAAACTTTTGAAATGTTTTACTTTACATGCAATGAATCTAAAATATGAGTTTCACTTTTTGAAATAACTTACAAGAAAAAATGAACTTTTTCATGACATTCTAATTTATTGATGCACCTGTTTGTTTGTTTGTTTGTTTGTTTATTTATTTATTTATTTTTCCTGAAATATTTGTAGCCAAATTCTTTGTATTTTTATATTTTGAACAATAATATAATATAATAAAACGCAATATAATATTAATATTTTGATTTTTAAAACTGCACTAATCATAAAATAGTTATCAAATCTCAGATATTTAAAATCTATTTTATTTTGCTTTATCTTTCTGAAATATTTCGAGCCCTTTTTTGTAAATCTATATAACTTATATATTTTGAACTACTTATAGTTTGACTATACTAAGCCAAAATAGTAGTAAAATATCTAAAATGTTTATTTTGGTTAATCTTCTTGAACTATTTTTGAGCCAGATTTCTGTATATTTTTCTCTGTGTGTGCATTTAATCATTAAACTAATAATATAAACTGAGAGAGCGAGTCTGTGAGCTGGAACAGATAGGGTTCTGTAAGGCTGGTTATTTTTGTGTGAGATGTTGTTTTTGCTAGCTGATGCTCAAAGCATGCTGGGAGGAGTTTCTCTGGGGTTTGATGGAGACGCTCTTTGTTTCTCATGTCCATGTTCTCATTGACTAATCCTGCTGTGTCTGTTGAGGAATCCCGTCTTTCCCTCCCTCTGCTTTCATCTGCAGCTAAAAATAACCCAGCAGAGAGACAGAAAGAGAAAAGACTCCATCAGCCTCCTGCTGGATCAAAGTTAAACTCCAGCAAACGACGTGATGCATACGATTCATATACGACGAGTTAGATTACTGCGATCCGTCATATTTATTTCTGCGCTGACAGTCAGGAAAACATCATCAAGCTCCATATCCTTCCTGCCATGACCAATAAAAGCCACTAATAAAGATCATTGTCGTTCACTTAAAAAGGTCTCATAAAAAGGCTATTAGATGTCTGTGGGAATATTACCCTCCTCCCGTAATACACACTTTACGATGCATCTGTACAGTCACACCTGGGACTAATAAAGTCTTCAGCTGCGTTCAGACCAAAGAAAGATCGGTGCGTTTGCATCTGAACCCGGCTCTGTTTCTGATCATGAGAGTCCGTTTCAGTGTGTGTGACCTCGTGTTCAGCTAAAGGACAATCATAATGAGCGTAATCTGGGGCCGGAGCCGCATCAGAACCACAGGACAGGCAATAAATGTGTGATGAGGAGGAGGAAGAGGGCAGGACGTATTGAATAATTCAGCCCTCATGTCTGCATGTGTTAGCGTCAACAGGGCAAAACCTCACGTCCTCAAACACACACACACACACACACACACACGAGCTGAATTATTCACTGTAAGAGTGTGTGTGTGTGTGTGTGTGTGTGTGTGTGTGTGTGGTGCTGAGACAGCAGTGACCCTGGAAGAAACACTCACACAGATCCAACATGCTTCACAAAGACAAGATCTAACTTACGAGTTTTTTTTTAGTTTTTTTTTTTTCCCTGAAAAATTGGAAAAGTTTAATATAGTTGGGCACTTTTTTTTATGCATTTTAAAATATACAAAGATTCAGCTCATATTTCAGGGAAATAAAAATTAAAGTTAATATATTTTACAAATATTTTACTATTACAGTTTCACCTTTTTTGTATTATTTATTATTATTATTATTATTATTATTATTATTATTATTATTTGGCCTTTCGTATAAATTGTTAGAAAAGTAGTTCTAAAAAATACAGTACAAAAGTATTTCAGGAAGCAGCAGTTCCCCACAGTTCAACTGATTCACCATTTTAGATATTTTATGCATTTGTCCTTTTTTATTTATTTGCATTTTAAAGTTATGCAAAAATTTAGCTCAAATATTTCAGGGAAAAAATTTAAACTTTTTTTTTTTTTTTTTTTTTTTTTTTACATTTTATTTTACTATTACTTTTGACCTTTTTGTTTTTATTATTATTGTTTTTATTATTAATAATAACTTTTGGCCTTTTTTTGTTTTGCCCCCCCCCCCCCCAATAGTTGAGACACAAACACACGCTGCTGTTTTCATCTGTTCCTTGTATTGCTGTGTGATTTTCCACTGAAATGGTTTATTGTTTGAAGTAGAAAGATGAGAATGTGTTTGTGTGCATGTGATTTATGGATCAGATGTGGCATTATTCTGCTTCTCCCCTGTTTAACCTCCATTCTGGGGTGACCAGCCTTATTTCACACTGTGTGTGAGTGTAATATATAAAACTATAAATATAGCTCTAAAATATATATTTTTTTAAAAAAATACAGTGCAGAAGTTCCCCTTAGTTCAACACTTTTTTTTTTTTTTTTTTTTTTTTAATATTTTATGCATTTGTCAGATGTATTTATCTAAAGTGACTCCTCAGAACATATACAACAGTGTTTCAAATACACTTCAGCCTTCTTGTGTTTGTTTGTTTGTCCTGCACAGCTTGAACCAGAAGCGATAGAAACGCCACAGGAAGTGCTCGCTCGCGCAGCAGCCAAAGGCCTGTTAGACGGCCTCCAGCTGAACCAGCCAATCAAGAAAGAAGGCCGAGGCCGACGGTCCCGCAGAGCACCTGCCAATCAAAAGCGCTCTGTGAAGACACGCCCATGTGCCACACAGAGCGACCAATCACGCGTGGCGGAATTTCTGAACCGTGAGATGAAAGGAAGCAGCTCGGAGCCGACACTGAGTCATCAGACCGGCAGAACTCAGTCGCCTCGGAGTCCAGCACACTACGGTTACTTCAGTTTAACGAATACACATAATTATGGAAGCTCGTTTCCGCCACCGAATAAAAAATTAAAAGGGTAATTGCGACTGTCTCACTATTCTGACTTTTTTCTCATAATTGCGTGAGAAACTCGCAATTGTGAGTTAAAATGTAATAATTCTGAGATATAAACTTGCAATTCTGAGAAATAAAGTCAGAACAGAGAGACAATCACAATTTTGACTTTTCTCGCAATTGCGAGTTTCTCACAATTCTGACTTTCTTGCAATTCTGATTTTTTTTTCTCAGAATTGTGAGAAACTCGCAATTGTGAGGGGGAAAAAAAGTCAGAATTGGGAGGTTTTTCTTGCAATCGTGACTAAATTGTAATTCTGACTTTTATAACTCGCAATTGTGAGTTTATCACGAAATTGTGGAAAAAAAGTCAGAATTGCAAGAAACTCGCAATTGTGAGAAGTCAGAATTATGAGATGAAAAAGTCGCAATAACTTTTTTTATTTTTTTTTTATTCAGTGGCGGAAACAGGCTTCCATACATAATAACATTTAGATTTAGCTTGATTTAATTAACGCTGTGTCCTAACTACACGCGAAACGACAAGATTCCAGCGACACCAAACACGACGTGACAGAATCAATCAAATTTCACAGCCAATCAGAAGCATGTGGGCGGAGCCTCTCTGAAAGCGCTCTGCACTCACGACAAAATGGATAAGTTTATAATCTAATTCATAAATATCAAACCTTTTTAATATCATCATTAAATATGTATATACTGAGTGACTGATAACATCTTTATGGAATACTCGTTGGTTCACAGTTTTAATGTATATCTTTGCTTTTAAATTATTTTCAAGATCTGAGGTAAACTCTGTTGTTGCTTTCAGTATGGCTATAAATGTCACGCAAAATGATATTCAAACTCACGTTAGACGCGTTTAACTTTGAATAAAGCATATAATCACCTGAGATTATCTACTGTCATATAGTTTGTATGATTGTGTTCCAGCCGCGACGTCACGGAAATAGAAACCATTTCTAAAATAGAAATATCGCGTGTCGTTAGAACACAGTATATTCCTAAAACATTTTCAGAGTAAACAACTGAGAAAAACTAACCAAAGTTCTGTTTACTTCTGTATCTCCACAGATAAAGCCTCTAGTTCTCAACGTCCCACTCAGAGCGGTTTCTCCAGGACAGGCTCCGCCCCCAGCCACGCCCCTTTTTCCAGTTCATACCGTAAAAGTTTGACTCGTTTAGCCGTGGCTTCCACCAATGATGATCACTCCTCCCCGCCTCCCGCTCCGCCCAAAGGCCGACAGGAAGTGCTTCGGCCGACAACCGTCACGTTTCCTCCTGTTCTGTTGCCAAGCGACGGTCTTCTTCCTCAGAGGTGGAGCCACAACCTTCCTGCCCGACCAAGCCCCGCCCACACAAACCTGCAGCGGCGTAACTTGACACCAGCTGTCCCTCAAACCCAAACGCCGTTCAGACTGAATCATCTGCGGCCGTGGCTCTGACACGCATTAGTCAGTATTTCACTAATATTGAAGTCTTTTAATGCCAGATATATCTGTATAAGAGCCCAACTAACTCATTATTACTAAACTTGAGTGTCACTGCCATCAAAACATGCATATTTTCCAATGTTACTTGAGTTTACATGCAAATAAAACACGTAGAGAGAAACTTTTGTTTTGATGTAATTTATTTCCACAACATGATACATTAATATGGTGTAAAAATGAGTGTCTTTTAGTGGTCGATCTGGTTTAAAACACCATTCTGTGAGAAATAACATTCCTGTGTTTGTTTGACATCTGAAGCTTATATTTTAGCAGGGATTCCTCATGTATGAGCGTCTGAAACGCTCTACGCAAGTACGCAAAATCTCTTAGCAAAGCAAGCTCAGTTCATGCATCACTGCGTTCCACTATTCAGAATGCAATGCAAGTACGTTTTGCATCTTCAGCACTGCTACAAAGGGGCGTTACGACCGGCATTAGCGTAAATCGACATTCTCTACAGTTTCTTGAGTCACGGTGGAGATGGTTTTTAGATGGTGTTGCTTTTTAAGGTTGAGATTTAAGGTTACTTTCACAATGTGGGATTTCTTAATGAAAAAAAAAATAAGCAAGGGACTTTATTTTACCATTTAACAACTGATGCCGTTATGAAAGAGGCTGTTACACACCAAAAGGGCACCAAAATAAGAGGGTTTTCTCACTTTAAAACACTGAGGTGGATCCAACCAGCTATTCAATGGGAATGATCAAGGTTAAATCAACATTGATATTGTGAAGTGGTTTCAATATCAAGTAAAATTTCAGTGTTAATTTATATGTATTTTGTTAACCTTTTTTAACAAACATTTAGCATTAAATCAATGTATTTCAACCACATTTTACAATGTTGAATCTTTATTTTATTTTATTTTTAACCAGTAAAAGCTTGTTTAGTGTAATTGTACAAAAGTCCAGCTCCAGCTGCTGCTTCAGTGTCTTTTTCTGTCAAATCTTGACTGATTTTGATCAAGTAAGCGTCAGAATAACTGCAGTCATATTTCCAGATGAACTCTTACTGGACTGAAGCAGCTCAGCTTTACTTGACTCTCCATCAATCATTTTTTAGTCTCAAATCTGATCATCAGGATCTTTTGAGGAGCGTTTGTTTCCAGAAGCTTTACTTTCTCTGTTCCTCAGCGGAGGAATGATCTTCATCTCACATCTTCTGAGGAGCCTTTATTTCTTCATCTCTCAATCAGCATTGCATTATATGTTTGGATCATTTCAATCTCATCTTACTGAGACATATTACTGGAGATATAGAGCAACTGCTGATATTTAGATCAATATCTGCTGTACTGTTATAAAGATCTCATTGATTTACATTACAAGCATCAGAATTTCATCATATAAATATCAGCATCTGCAGCAGATTCATATTTTTACTCAGTTTTATTCAGAGTCTCTGAATAAAACTGAGCTGGTTTTTTTCCATATTCTCACTATATCAGACTATATGAGCCATAAAAGCCTGATGGATCAAATATGATATTAAACAAAAACACTTTTTTTAAGACATTGTCTAAAGGTTCAATAAATGGTTTCATTAAAAAAAAAACAGATTGACAAACTTTGGCATCTTTAGCTGGACATCTGAACAAAAACATCTGGTTTAATGTCATTTATACATTTGAATGAGTTTTTTTTTTTTTTTAATACTTAGGTCTTTCTTCACCACAGGATCATGTTGAGTTTGTACAGAAGCAGCACACATTTGCCAAGCGTTCGCGTCTGTGTTTGCGTACTTGCGCAGAGACTCTTTCAGGCCGTAATGTTTAACTAAAGGAGTGTGTTTGTGTGATCAGAAAATCCCCGTTCCGCTCTTCATCACAGTATCAGACTGAGCAGATGTTACAGACAGACTCTGATCTATTACAATATTCCCACTGAACATCATGATGAAAGATGATAGACCAGCCAGGCCGTGAGTCGCTGACATTTTACACACTTTCCAGCAGCGGAAAATTCACACTAAATTTCTTGGGGAATGAGAAAAATTTTCAAAGGATCCAATTTCCCGAGTGTGTGGTTTGAAATGAGACGCACTGAATCCAGGTCACGCGTGTGAAGACTTACATTGATCTGAACGTGACTGGATCAGTGCCACATGAACACTGACGCCCTCGAAATACTTGAGTGAGAATGTGTTAGTGTAAGGCAGACGCATGCTTCATTCAGCGCAGTTACGCGCCGACGACATCTCATTCATCTCGCTCCTCTTTTTTTGTTATGTTGGCCTGTGTTTCTCTTCTCGTTTGCATCAGTAAATACACACACACACACCTGCTGTCCGTCACAGCCGTTCTGCTCCGTCATTGGTGGGGAACCTCGGGGGCGGGCTTCTTTTTCAGAGTGTCTATAATTGATTGGACGCCGCGCTTGACGCTGGACGTTACGCGGCGGGTGACGGAGTCGGTAGGAGGCGGAGTCAAGGAGCCGGACGTCCCCAGACACTTCTGATACCGCAACTAGAGAAAAAACACAGATTTAACCCTTAAACGACTGCAGAATGATGTATGATGCACTTTAGTGCAACTTAACACTTTATGTACAGAATCTGTGGCATGCTGTCACTCCAAACGGAAAATAAACTCGTCTTTCAGTCTGTAAAAACTAATAAAAATGCAAGTTTGCGATCAAGCGAAGTTTCTTAGAGGACGCAAAACGCTTGTGATTTAAACACAAAAGTTGTGTGAACAAACAGTTTCTTGAGTGAATGTTAATGTTTTGTGAGCAAAAGCAACATTTCTTGATGAAACACAAAAGTTTTTTGACAATGCAAAGTTTAAGGAGATATTTTGTGAGTTAAAACGTTTGTGCATAAACAAGTTTTGCGAGCTTGATGGAATGCAAAACATTTGCGAGCAAACACAAAGCTTTTGGCCAACAGTTTTTGGCTAGCGCAAAATTTCTTAAGCGAAGGCAAGCATTGTAAGAATTAAGAAATTCTTTCAATGCTTTTGCATTCAACTGCAAAAATTGTGCTCCCTCAAGAAACTGCTAGTTTGTAAAACTGCGTTTGATCTCAAACGTTTGCGTTTTTTTTTTTTTTTTTAACAAAATGTCTCATGTTTTTGCGTCCCTTAAGAAATTTTTCCACTCACTAACAAAACTTTTAAAATGTTTGTTCATTTAAATTTTGCATTAGCCAAAAACTGTTAGCTCGCACAATGTTTGCATTTACTCAAACTTTGCATTTGCTAGCAAACATTTTGCGTTCCCTCAAGAAACTGTTAGTTTGAGAAACTTTTACGTTCCCTTGAGAAACTGTTTCCTCAAGAAGTTTTGCGTTTGCACACAAAACCTGTCAACTCACAAAATGTTCCCTTGAGAAACTTTAAAACTAGAAACTTTACGAAAGTTTGCATTCTCTCTAGAAACTGTTTGCTCACAAAACTTTTGCTTTTTTTCTTTGAGGAACTTTGCATTCATTCTCAAAACTGAGACTTCTCATGAGAAACCTTTGCATTTCCTCAAGAAATTGTTTGCTCATGAAACTTTCGTTAACTCAATATTTACGTTTGCCAAAAAACTGTTAGCTCACATGGTTTGCGTTCCCTTAAGAAACTGTTAGTTCAAACTGTTAAAACTTTTGTGTTCACTTGAGAAAATGTTTGCTCTCAAACATCTTTGTGTGTATCACAAAGTTTGTCAACTCTGTGTTTCCTTTGAGAAACTTTGAAATTTGAAACTGTGTATGCTTCTGAAAGTTTGTGTTCACACACCACTTTTTTTGTTAGCTGACAAAACGTCTCTTGCATTGTCTCAAAAAATTTGCTTTCGCTCACAGAACTTGTTCATTCAAAATGTTTGCTTTCGCTTAATTTAATTGTTAACCAAAAACTAGCACACACAATGTTTGCATTTTCTCAAGAAACCTTGTTTGCACACAAAACATTTGTAAACCGATTGTGTTTGCTCTCAATACAAGTGCACTGCCTCAAACTTTACATTCACTCACAAAACATTTGTAAGCTAATGTTTGCAATTGCTCAAAAAACTTTGCATTCGTTCCCTTGAGAAATGTTTGTGCTCAACGTTTGCTGTCCCTCAAGAAACTAAAGCTCATATTTTTTGTTTTCATAAAGCTTTTTGTTTTCAAAACTCTTGCATGAATGATTTGGTATATGTGCCAAATTTATATTTAAGTTAAAAATGCAAATATGTGACCCTGGAGCACAAAAGCAGTCTTAAGTCGCTGGGGTATATTTGTAGCAATAGCCAAAAATACATTGTATGAGTCAAAATTATCCATTTTTCTTTTGTGCCAAAAATCATTAGGATATTAAGATCATGTTACATGAAGATATTTAGTAAATTTCCTACCGTAAATATATCAAAACTTAATTTGTGATTAGTAATATGCATTGCTAAGAACTTCATTTGGACAACTTTAAAGGAGATTTTCTCAATTTTGATTTTATTGCATCCTCAGATTTGAGTTTTTTTAAATAGTTGTATCTCAGCCAAATATTGTCTGATCCTAACAAACCATACATCAATGGAAAGAAAATTTATTCAGCTTTCAGCTTTCTCAATTTCAAAAAATTGACCCTTATGACTGGTTTTGTGGTCCAGGGTCACACATAAGAAGAATCTAGATCAGTTTTGCGTTTACTCGAAACGCCACGCTTTCTCGTAAAAATGTGTTAGGTCACGATTTTTCATTTTTACAAGCGTTCCTTCTCGAAACATTTCACCTTACCTCGTTGAAATTTGTATTTAACCAGTAATATTCCTTAAATGAGAAGCATGTGGTTTCCGTGTGAGGTGTATTTGTGTCACTCACCACACAGGCCGACTGCACGGCCTCCGACACGCTTCCCGCGTTGGGTTCGCACCAGAACACATGACACTGGAAGTGCTGGTTTCCCGTGTCCATGATGAACGCAAACGTATGGACGTCACGCCCCACACCCATGAAAGACAGGAAGCGCACACGGCACTCCACTATGACTTCCTCCTCCTCTTCCTGTCCGAACAGAAGAGAAATGACCGTAATAAACCTGTCTGTCTCATGTCAGCAGCGCTGAATTACTTTCACAGGCCTATGAATGTTTTATCAGGGTCCAAGCAGAAAGAGACGAGCAGGAGTCGCAGTTTTGATTTCTGTGCAGTGAATTTGTCCTCAGATTGTCCTGGTCTCCATGTGGACAAGGTTTTGTCATTTTGATATTTTAAACTCAAATTATACAATTGAATTAGTCATTAAGGGCCAGATTTTGCATTTACATTTGCCAAATAAGTGAATGAACCTAAATTATTCAATGAGTCACACCCCAAAATTGCATTGTATTTCCCTTTATGGTCTCCATAAAACATAGAAAACTGAAGCTTTCTTTTTTTTTAAAAAAAAAAAACACTTTCAGTAATTACTCAGTAAATTGTTGCATTTGCTCTTGAAAGTTTGTATTTGCCTTCAACTTATTAGCTCACAACACGCTCAGTCCATAAACTTTGTGTTGGCTCACAAAAGTTATACATTCCTTTAAGAAACTTTAAGGTCACACAGCTTTTGCATTCCCTCTCAAACTTTGTTAGCTCACAAAATGTTTTTGAGAAACTTTGCATTCACATTCAAAACTGTGTATGCTTAAAAAACCTTGCGTTAGTTTACAAAAAAAAAATTTTTTCCCTCGCATCATGTTTTGTTTTTTAAAAGCACTTACATGAATATGGTAAATGTGTTAGTATTTAAGAACGTAAATGTAAAGAGTGTTTAAAATGTTTTCACTCACTCACTAAAATTTTGCATTCCTTTGAGAAAATTTGTGTTAGCTCACTAAATGTTTGCTTTTGTACATGCCTGTATTTTGCAGAGCCACTTAAGAGAATGAATGCAAAGTTTCTCAAATTACTGCAAAACGTTTAGTAACATGCATGAATTATTTGATGAATGTGTTTAAGTATGTAAATGTAAGAAGTGTCTAAATCAGTATCCAATCAAAATTAAATTTCTTATTTTTTGTCTCTAGATGACATTATGACAGTCAGACAAAAACCAAGGATTAGTTTGTAAATGTTCATCTATGTGGTCTGACGCACAAACTGTTTCAAGGCAGAAGAATAATGAAGAAAATGTAGAAACTGTCACAAATGTAAAGTAAGCATCACCTTTTCTTTGATGACAGTAATTGTGGCGTCAGCGACGTTGAGCAGGACGGGGGTCCAGTCCTCTTTCCCTGCGGAGGACATCAGACTGTCTATCGCTCCGTTTATCATGTCCATTCCTGAAACACACCGTTTGAGAAGAGCATTATAGTTCCTTACAGTTCCACAGGATGAAGTTTATAATAACTAATGGTGTAGAAATGAGTTTGTCTCCAAAACCTAGTGATCAGTCTGATTGTCAGCATCCTAACAGAGATGAAGCTCAGGAGAGACTGATTTACTTTGTCAAGCTGCTTTGAAACAATGTGTATTGTAAAAATAATAAATAAATTTAACTTGACTGATTTGGATATACTAAATGCAGACATCATACTAATGCCTCTCAGTACATGATGTGCACAAGACTCGTCTCAGAAGTGCATGTTGCAAAGCCAATAACGTCATGCTTTCTCCTATTGTGTTGGGGTCAATCTGACCCACACTCGATTTTCAAACAGTTCGAAATACTGGTTAAATTATTTCTTTTTAAAATTTGGTGAGTATTTTTCATTTAGGGTCATGAATGTGCATGCAAAGTTTTGACACACAGATGTGTTTTGGAAAGGCTATACAAATGTTTTAAGACTTTTGTGTTGGGGTTAATCTGACCCAAACTCAATATTCAAACAGCTCGAAATACTGGTTAATCTATTTATTTCTTCTTGAAATTTGGTGAATACTTTTCATTTTGGGTGTTGAGTATGCACGCAAAATTTCGAAACACAGATGTGTTTTGGAAAGGCTGTACAAATTTTGTCAGGACTTTTGTAATGGGGTCACTCTGAGCCACACTCTATTTTCAAACTGCTCAAAATACTTGTTAAACAATTTATTTCTTCTTGAAATTTGGTGAGTATTTCTCATTTAGGGTCATGAATATGAATATAAAGTTTCAACACACAGATGTGTTTTGGAAAGGCTATACAAATGTTTTAAGACTTTTGTGTTGGGGTTAATCTGACACAAACTCAATATTCAAACAGCTTGAAATACTGATTAACTATTTATTTCTTCTTGAAATTTGGTGAATATTTCTTATTTAGGGTCATGAATGTGCATGCAAATTTTCAGTGCACAAATGTGTTTTGGAAAGGCTATACAAATTTTGATAAGACTTTTGTGTTGGGTTCAATTTGACCCATTCTCAATATTCAAACAGCTTGAAATACTGGTTAAACTATTTATTTCGTATTGAAATTTGGTGAATATTTTTCATTCTGGATTATGAATGTGCGTGTAAAGTTTCAACACACCAATGCTTTTTGGAAAGGCTGTTCAAACTTTCTTGCAAGTTTTGTGTTGGAATCATATCAACTCCCCCATTGGTTTCCATGCAATTTGCCAAAAATCAACACTTTTTCAAAAAACACTAAAGTCAGGTAAAACACAGAAAACTGTTACTGTAATTTGTCCAACACTAAAATATGAAATACATGTGAACTTAATGTAATTTAAGACTCAAGTTTACTCGAAATTGAGATTCGTCTTCTGAATCATCTAAAGAAAAATCTGTCAAAGGTTGTTTTTGGTCGTTAATGTTTTGGATCTCAATTACTAGACTGTTGCAGCACTGAAAAGAATTGTGAAAAACAGAGAACCAGACAATAAAGAGGCAGGGGAAGCACAAACAGCAATACTACTTGCATGAAATACAAATAGTAATGAATAATATTAATACTTAGTTGTAGTTACTTGCACCTTAGTGTACAAATAGTTACGACAAGTAATCGTGAGTGAGTGAGTGAGTGTGTGTGTGTGTGTTCTTGTTTATATTACATTATGGGGACCAAATGTCCCCATAAGGATAGTAAAACCTGAAATTTTTGACATTATGGGGACTGGCCTGCGGTCCCCATGAGGGGGAAAAAATGATTAAAATAGCAAATGATGTTTATCTGAAAGTGTAAGAATGCAAACAGGTTTTCTGTAAGGGGTAGGTTTAGGGTTAGGGGATAGAAAATATCGTTTGGTCAGTATAAAAGTAATAGTAGTCTATGGAAAGTCCCCACAATTCACAGAAACAAACGTGTGTGTGTGTGTGTGTGTGTGTGTGTGGCAAATTTTGAACAAATATATTTGGGTCAAATATTCACCCCTAATACAATAGAAAAGACAATAAAAAGTGTATGGGAATTATTAAATTTTACATTTCATATTTTTTGTCTCTGAAAAGCTACTATAGATGTTTTCTGTATTTACATAAGTCTTTATGCAATACAGGTTGCTTCAAAGCAGCTTCACATTGATAAACAGGAAAATAATGGTGTTCAAAATTAATCATTTATGAAACGAGTTCAATTTCAGCTGTAAAGCAGCTCTACAGAAGACAATGTCGTTGTTCAAAGTAAGTTGTGGTGTGTGTGATTTACCTATAGGTCGCAGTACTTGTGTCATTCCCAGGTAAAGCACGTGGAAACTGTGTTGAAGGTCAGTCTTTGGTGTTGGAAACTCTACTGAGGAAACACACACAGATGAGAAACATCATGCAGAAGATTTCACTCATCGGGCGAGGGAATCGACGCTCTAAATGCATTTGTATAGAGCGGGAACCTCTGGCATGATGAAAACAGAGCAATGCGTCCCTCAGGAGCCCAGAAACCCTGCGCTGTGCGGTTCGCATTATAAAACAGACAGAGGACGAGCCGCATTTGAAGCTGCTGTAAACTGATAGAGATGAGACGGATGTAAATGCAGCAGCGGCAGTGATTCTCTGATCTGTAACACGGGCGATTTAATTGTGGTTTAATGGGTCAGGACTGCAGCTTTCATTATCTCACTGATCATTGCAGGAATTTACAGACTTTATGCAATAAAGCGTGAGCGTTTGCTGAGGTCAGCACAGGCCAATGCTTTATTTATGGACTCGTACTGCTGGAGCGTGAATTTACAACCCTCCAAACACACACACACACACACACACACACACAGCATATATATCTACATCAACACAGATGAATATACCTGAGGAAAAACAGCTCGTAGGTCTATTTATATTCATGTGTTTAAGCTACGACAGGATGTTGCAACAAAACAATGCATCTCTGTGGACCACAGCAGCGTTTACTTACCAAAAACATCACTGACCAATGAAATACAAGCATTTGGGTCATGAAATCAGAACTTTAGATGCACATTAAGTTTTTCTTCAATCAAAAATACAGTGTCATTAAAACTAATGAACCGTTACGGTGCAAAAAAACCAAAACATTTGAGATCATTGATTGGGATTTGCATCATTTTGTTGCTTTGCTCATTTCAGTTTTATTTCAGGCCATCTGTGCGTTTCGTTAATGAATTAGCAGTCAAACGTTTGGACACGCCGACTGAATTTACTTCTCATTATTTTAACCTTCTGTTCTAAAATGTTAAGCTTGCATTGATTAAATTAGTTTCGTAGAACATAAATTGCACCTAAATATTTATTTAAAAAAAACAAAATTACATTTTACTAACTTTGAAATATGCTAAAACAAATACACATTCAGATAAGCTGACATATTAATTTGTTTCCTCACAAGCTGTCATTTTTATTTAAGAACCAGGATTTTCACTGAAAACCTGGATATATGAGGCAATTTTAAACGTGTGATTTCTAGAAATGGAAATTAATAGTCTTAAAAATCATGAGAATCTTTATAATGGATATAAATGCTCTAAAATATTTTATTGAGTAGAAATGGCTTTGTCACAAAAGACAAGAAAATCATTTAAATTCATTGGAAAAAAGTGTTAACCCTGAGGATCATTCAATTATACTTTTGTTATTACAGCAATAAATAATAATAATGACTATAATGAATATAAATGTTTGTTCTGTCAAGATCTAAAATATTTTAGCAGGTAGAAATAGCTATATATGACAAAATATATATTTAAAAAAATCCAATTTATAAGACAAAACAAAAGAGGATCCTGCAATCACAAAAGACTAGAAATAACAATAAAAAAATTAAACCCTGAACATCAACTAAACTTTTAGAAATATGGAATTTAATTGTTTTATTTAATTATTTTATAAATACAATTCTAAATCAGATTTTATGCTGTAATGCATCGGTTCTAAAAAGAAAATTGATATTTATGAAAAATCTGTAATCACAGATGACTAGAAAATTCATGTAAATTCACTGGAAATAAAAAGTGTTAAACTTCTGAAATTATTGAATTTTAATTATTTTATTTAATTATTTTATGAATAACCTTTTGAAATGAACAAAACGTATGCTATAATGCAAATGTTAGAAAATGAAATCTGGAATTATCGACTTTAATTATGATATGTTTATGAATAAGTTTCAAAAACGTTTGCATTACAGCAAAACATGGATGGGCTTGAAATATCGTCTTTGATAGCCTGAGAGCCAAAACAGCTGTGAACCGCTGCACTAAAGTCACTCACAATCATCAAATGAGAGTTTGATGATTGTGACCCTGGACCACAAAACCAGTCATAAGGGTCAAGTTTTCGAAATTGAGATTTATACATCTGAATAAATGCGCTTTCCATTGATGTATGGTTTGTTAGGATAGGACAATATTTGTCTGAGATACAACTATTTGAAAATCTGGAATCTGAGGGTGCAAAATAATCTAAATATTGAGAAAATCACCTTTAAAGTTGTTCAAATGAAGTTCTTAGCAATGCATATTACTTATCAAAAATTAAGTTTTGATATATTTACAGTAGGAAATTTACAAAATATCTTCATGGAACATGATCTTTACTTAATATCCTAATGATTTTTGGCATAAAAGAAAAATCAATAATTCTGACCCATACAATGTATTGTTGGCTACTGCTACAAATATACCTGTGCTTCTTGAGACTGGTTTTGTGCTCCAGGGTCACGTTTGATTGGTCATGTGACTGAACATGTGCAGCTCTTACCTCTCAGAGGAACATCAGAGCTGATCTCAGACGAGGAGCCAGCGACCGGACCGACGCTCCTGCGATCAGCCATAATCTGAGAAAACAAAAATCACGACTGAGAAAAACAGCCTGCGTTCCTCCTGTCAGTCTCTCCGCAGGTCGTTAATCTGGAGCGAAGAAATCTCAGCTCAATGTTAATCAAAGCCTGAGGATGGACGTGCTGAGCGGGCAACTTTACACGAGGATGGACGGCGCATACTAACACACACACACACACAAACACACACACACACACACACACACTCAACAGCAAAGAAATACTGTAAACACAGATATTTTCCCAAGAAGACACATTTATCTTTCCACAGACCCACAGAAACGGCTTCTGATGAAACCAGACAGATGATTGGTTGCTGAGGCTCTTTCCGCATAAATATTCATGAGCCTGATAATAAATATGCGACTAGTGATTCGATTTGTCTTTATGGAGCGAGTGTTTGTTTGCTGTGAATGTGTGAGAATTGTTTTCGGTGGATTATTTCTTGATTCTCGCTCCTCACCTTCGAGCAGATCTGCTTCAGGCTGCTGGCGACGCTTTCCGCGGGACTGTCACATTGAAACACGTGGCATTTCAACACACGCGTGTTCTTGTCACGGGCCACATACGCAAAATCCCTGAAACGGAACGCGAGAGACACTTTGGGTTTGAGTTGGTAAAGCAAGAAACAGGTTTAAAACAACAAACACAGACATTAAAGTGCATTACTGTCACAGGACTCAAGGGGGCGCTAGAGTCTCCTTCAGATGTCTGCGATAATAAACCAGATTATTATTCAGGTAGATATAAACATGTCAACAGTTTAACTAAGTTAAACTAACTTAGACAGTGGATGAAGATCTATAGAAAATACTTACTAGTCAGTTAATTTTCCCTTTTTTAGCACGTTACACTTAAAATCACACCATTTCAAGTTTCTGAGCAGATTTTCAGAAATTGAGGAGGCAAAAATCAAATCAAAGACGTAAAATAAAATGTAAAACAATCAAAATAAAACACTAATCGCAAATGTGACATTAAAATAAATGCAAAAAATGAAAAGGAAAAAAAAACACGTACTAAAAAGCTGTTACATCATGAAAATGTCAAATTAAAATGCATGCAAAACATCAAAAATAAAACACTTACTAAAAAGCAATTAAATCATAAAAATGTAATCTTAAAATACATAAAAACCGATCAAAATAAACACTTACAAAAAAGCAATTAAATCACAAATATAAAATTTTAAAATCTATGTAAAAAAAAATATGGAAATCAAAACAAAATGCCAAAAACGTTATTTCATAAATATGAAATAAAATAAATGTAAACAAAAACAATCCAAATAAAACACTAAAAACCAACTAGATCACAAATGTAAAATTTACATTTTAAAATAAAAACATCTAAAAAAATAAATAACTCTTATTAAAAAAATCAATTATATCCAAAATGTACAATTAAAATTCATTTTAAAATAAAACAGTTATGCATATCATATGACCATTAACCAACATCACATCAAAATTATCTCAGGGGAGCTTCAAGTAAATATTTTAGCTCAAAGAGGTTCAGTTTTTATTTGGAAAACCCAGTGTGAATACTTTAATCACAGGAACCTCACACGGATTCATCAGGCGCTTCATCAGGTGTTCACAGATGAAACTAACACTGTGTTCAGCTTGAGGAGCATTAGCAGCATGAGAACAGGACAGCAGCTAATGAGACCGCAGCAGAAAACCATCCATCAGACGGAGAGCCGGAGGAATATCCACATGTGCGTGTTGAGAATGTAAAGGTTAATGGTTTGTGGCCGTGTTTCAGTGTGACTCGTGACATTCAGAGCACAGCAGCGACGGCCAGCAAACCTCCATTCAACACTCAAACGCTTCTGACGTCTAGAGCGGCTCGATCTGAGCAAACGCTACACAAAACACACTGACGCTCCATCATATTACACTGACGCTCCATCATATTACACTGCTCCAAAAGAGAGAGACTTCAGTATCACTCAGATACTATTACACATTTTAAGTCAATTCTTATATATTCAATTTTCATTTAAATTTTGGTTAAAGTTTTAGTAATTAGTATCAATTTTGTTTAAATTTGATTAGTTTTTCATTCCAGTTTTTGCTACAACTATTTTAGTACATGTTGAACTAATTAAATATTTCGGTTTTATTTTTAGATAAATCGTATGGCCCTAGTGGATGGTTGCTAGGATGTACTGTGTGGTTGGTAGGGTGTTGCTAGGGTGTTTTGGGTGGTTGCTATGGTGTTGCTAGAGTGTTTGGGGTTGTTTCCAGGTGTTTTCCTCTTGTTTGGTATGAAGGGAGTGTCTTTGTGCTCTTCTGGTTTGCTGCGGGGGTTGCTAGGGAGTTGCTGTTGTGTTTTGGGTGGTTGCCAGGGTGTTGCCAGGGTGTTCTATGTGACTGCTAGGTGTTTTCCTTGTGTTTAGCAAGGAGGTGTCTCTGTGATCTTGTGGACAGTTGCTAGAGAGTTGCTATGGTGTTTTGAGTGGTTGCCAGGGTGTTGCTATGCTGTTTTGGGTGGTTGCTAGGGTGTTCTATGTGGTTGCTAGGTGTTTTCCTCCTGTTTGGCATGAAGGGAGTGTCTCTGTGATCTGTTCTGCTGTGGACAGTTGCTAGGGAGTTGCTATGGTGTTTTGGGTGGTTGCCAGGGTGTTGCTATGCTGTTTTGGGTGGTTGTCAGGGTGTTCTATTTGGCTGCTAGGTGTTTTCCTCCTGTTTGGCATGGAGGGAGTGTCTCTGTGATCTGGCCTGCTGTGGGCAGTAGCTAGGAAGTTGCTATGGTGTTTTTGGTGGTTGCTAGGGTGTTTGGGGTCATTTCCGGGCGTTTTCCTCCTGTTTAGCACGAAGGGAGTGTCTCTGTGATCTGGTCTACTGTGTGCAGTTGCTGGAGAGTTGCTATGGTGTTCTATGTGGTTGCTACATGTTTTCCTCCTGTTTAGCATGAAGGAGGTGTCTCCATGATCTAGTCTACTGTGGACAGTTGCTATGGTGTTTTGGGTGGTTGGTAAATTGTCAGCATCCATATTTGTAGTTGACAGCTGAGGGAAGTCGATGAGTTCATGAGTTTACACTCTTCACTATGTCAGTCAGAAACTGCAGTCTGAATGTGGCTTTCATTTGTCTGGAAACTGAGTTCACTATAAACTACACAACAAACTGACACACTCACACTCTCGTCTGTCTGCACTCGCTACCTGCACATGAAGAGACTTCAGCTGACACAATCACAAGAGTGTGTTTCACAGAAGTCTCAGAGCCCCAGCGATGAACCCATTCTGTCTCACTCACACACACACACACACACACACACACAGAGAAATTAAAGGTTTCTGATACACTCTTATGGCGAAAAGCACTTTCAAAACTGAAGGGACTCTGTGAGGATAGTGATGATGATGATGAACTACATTATACTTTATAAACTCGCACTGTCAAACACTAATGAATGTGAGCTGTTTATAACGAGAACATTACACTCATTTACTGAGCTGTCTCTATGCTCCTGTTTTAAACCAATGAGAGTGCTGTTAGTTCAGTCAGTTCTCACTAGTGCTGATAGTGCAGCCAAATCAGATCTACAGATCTGAAGATCAGCGCCCTAGCAACAGCATAGTAACCACCCCAAACACACTAACAAACACCCCTTTACATTTTTGGAATGAATTTTAGTTTTTAAATCAAATTTTGAATCACAATTTTATTAGAAAAAAAAAAAACAGAATTAAGATTCCCCAAATTGTGCAGACCTTCCACAACACCTGAGCAACCACCCTAGCAACACCCTAAAAACCTTACAGAACACCCTTGCAACCACCCAAACCACAAACAACACCCTAGAAACCTCACTGAACACCCTAGCAACCACACAAAACACCATAGCAACACCTTAGCAACCATGATGTCACACTAGCAATACCCTAGTAACCCCCAAACCAACAACAACACCCTAGCAACCACCAATAACACCCTAGAAACCACACAAAATACCATAGCAACCACCCAAAACCATAATAATACCCTAGCAATCACCTAGTAACCCCCAAACCAACAACAACACCCTAGCAACCACCAATAACACCCTAGAAACCACACAAAACACCATAGCAACCACCCAAAACCATAATAATACCCTAGCAACCACCTAGTAACCCCCAAACCAACAACAACACCCTAGCAACCACCAATAACACCCTAGAAATCACACAAAACACCATAGCAACCACCCAAAACCATAATAATACCCTAGCAACCACCCAACCCTCCACCAACACCCTAAAAACCACACAAGGCAACCTAACCTAACATCCACCCAAAACCATAGTAATACCCTAGCAACCACTTAAACCACCACCAACAACCTAGCAACCATAATGTCACACTAGCAACCACCCAAACCACCAACAACACCCTTGAAACCACACAGAACACCCTAGTAGCTGCATAGCAACACCCTTGTTTTGTGATGTTTAACACAGGCTAAAATCTAGTCCATTGAGCAGGTTGTCTCATGAGGAGCCTTGTCTGTCCAGTATTGGTTTGTCAGGCTGTACTATCATTGCGCACACACACACAAACACACACACACACACAGACACGCGCACACACACACACATACACAATCAATCACTGCCTCTTTCTGTCCTTTTCCCAAAAGATTGTGATTGTTTCAGCATGTCATTAATATCTGTCACCTCCATACAAACCCTCAGAGACACACACACACACACACACACACACACACACTGACTGTATTGTGCTCACATTTGCAGAACAGCAAAAGTCATAAAACATTTACACACTCAGACAAACACAGTGTCTCTTTCTCTGCATATTTTTTTTCCTTGCATTTCTGCTTATATTAAGGTTCTACAATATATAAATATATTGTGGAAACTTAAATTCCTGTAGAGCTGCTTTGCAACGATTTGTATCGTAAAAAGCGCTATACAGATAAACCTGAATTGAATTGAATTGAATTGAATAATGACTATCCAAAAAAATGTAAGCAGACAATTTCATCCTCAAAGTAAATCAAACACACACACGAGTGCACGGACACAGCAGCAGAGCGATGCAGCAGTGTGTGTGTGTGTGTGTGTGTGTGTGTGTTACTCACACTGATGTCACTCATCAGCATCCAGCTGTACTCTGGGTCATTACTCCCATCGCCACGACGATCAGCATCCAGCACAAACACACTCTCTGAGCCCCGCTCTGATCTCCCCGTCTGTCCCTCTGTCTCTGATCCGTCCCTCCCTCAGCAAACACACACACCGCTCTGAGAGCCCAACACACTCCAACAACCTGCCCTCGCTCTCTCGCTCTCTCTCTCGCTCTCTCTCTCGCTCTCTCTCTCGCTCTACTGCTGAGGAAGAGATGCTGGACAATCAACAGAAACACAGAAAGTGGAAACCAGAGGATGGAACTAAACAAACCAAGATAAAGAGGAATCACAGATGGTGAAATTAGTAAAATAGAGAGAAAAAATAAGAAATAGAACAAAAAATAAGAACAGAAACAAAAAAATCTGAGAAAAAAAAAGGCTTATTTGAAAATGCATCTTGCTTTCGGAGAGTTAGAGAGATGAAATGCGTCAGTATTTATTAGGTGAAATGAGAATGTGTTTCACTATCAGAGATGCAACAAAAAGAGGGAGGAGTCGACACACACACACACACACACAAACACACACACACACACACACACACACACACACACACAAACACACACACACACTCTCTCTCTCTCTGCTCCATATATAGAGCTGTGACTTCATCGCTTCAAAACCACGTGGAAACGGACACAGAAAACGCTGAGTGCTCCAAATATAGCGCAATGACTTCATCCACCCAAAGACACTCATTCATATTGTATAGAACTGTGTGTGTGTGTGTGTGTGTGTGTGTGTGTGTGTGTGTTTCTCTAAAAGCAAAGGGAAAGAAACACACAATCTTTCTCCATTTTCCTTTCTTAAGCAGGTTTAGGGTCTCTGACATCTCTACTCTATTTCTATCCATCTGCATCTCTTATTATAGTACTTTTACAGGATTTAAAATCTAATTTAAAAACCCCAAATTCCTGCTTTTGGATAACTTTAGATTTGCAATAATTAATTTAGAATTTTTTAGTGTCAATATAATTTTTATTAATTTGTTTTTTTTTATATTTATTTTGGTATTTTATTAGTTATTTTAGTGCAAATTAAACTAAATTAAAATACAAATTTTGTTGAAATATCAAAAAACTAATATATATATATATATATATATATATATATATATATATATATATATTTTTTTTTTTTTATTAGTTACTTTAATAGAAGTTGAACCAAATTAAAATAGAAATGTTGCCTTGGCAACTAGTTAAAATGAAAAGTTATTTTTTAATCTTTATTATTCTTATTTTTAATGATTTTAGTTTCCTATAATAACCCTGACTGGAAGCACTATCAGTCTTCTTTGTGACTCATTTGGGTATGTTCAGAATAAAACACTAAGTTTACTAATTATGTAGTATATAGTGCACACTGACTAGTATGCAATACTAAACGGTTTCAAACAGTATGCTGTGTTTATTAACTAGTGGAATACTTATATAAGCAGATACTTTTATATACTTTTAAACAACTTGAGGTAACACTTTATAATTAGGTCTTATTTGTTTCCATTAGTTAATTTATTAACTAACATGAACTATGAACAATTTCATTTTTTTAATATATAATTAGTTTTTTCTCTCTGTAATAAACAATGTGAAACACACACACACAGACACACACACAGACACACACACACACAGACACACACACGCAGACACAGACACACACACAGACACACACACACACACACACACACACGCAGACACACACACAGACACACACACACACAGACACACACACGCAGACACAGACACACACACACACAGACACACACAGACACACACACAGACACACACAGACACACACACAGACACAGACACAGACACGCAGACACACACACGCGCACGCACACACACACACACACACACACAGACACACACACACACACACACACACACACACACAATAGCAAAAGCGATTAAAGCTGATGGTGATAGTTTGCTACATTAATAACTGATCTGTATATGGAGAGCAGGTTGGTGTGAGTCTCGGTCTGCAGCAGCATCTGCTGGCGAGCGCTGCTACTGCAATCAAACTCTCACAAACTAGAAAAACTCATTTATCATATGCGTTTTACCACGTTATAAAACAGCAGACGGTTTTAATGTAAACCTTCCATCCTTCTGGATTCATAAGAAACGGGTTAATCACATCCACAAATCTGTGAACAAACCGCAGCCAGTTACAACAAACCCTATTCATTAAAAAATCACTTGTTTATATTTATAATAACTAAAGATTATCTCATTTATTTAATCAAACACAGATCATGTGATGAAGCTAATTAGTGTACGATGATGTAATATACATAGTTTGTGCTGGAAACTGAACTGAAAGCAGAGTTAGTGCACTACATGTACAAAGTGTGCCGACTATGTAAGTGTGCATGATTTATATTGTGTATTTTGTAATATAAAATGTTAAATGACACAATAATAAAACGTACAATGACTGTTCAACTTCATCTACCAGTGTGATGAAAGCGATTTTAATGGTTTTAATTTTAGTTTCATTTTTGATTACCAATAATAACTCTGAAGCACTATCAGTCTTTCATGTTGTTCAGAATAAAACACTAGTCTACTTACAACTACTTACTAAATATTAAGTATACAGTGCACACAGCCTAGTCATTTTTATACCTGCAATTGAAATGGTTTCAAATAGTCACGTGACCTATAGATGCCCTGCATTTATCATCCTGAAAATACATTTTCAATGCATTTCAGTTCAGTTGAATCATATCCACTAGCTATATCCAGAGTTAGTGCACTACATGCATGGTCTACTGTTATCAAAGTGTGCTAACTATATGTTTTTGAGTAAGTTTGATTTTATGATGATATTTGAAGTTCACGTTCTATGAAATACGTAACTTCCCCTTCCATCTCCAGTGTGATGAAAGCACTGCAATAGTAAAGCGCTATAGAAATGCCTCATGATAACATCGCTGGATTCTCTCACATACTGAGTCCTTCTGAGAGAGTCACTCTGCACTGGACTGAATGAATCAGAGGATCTGTTACACACACACACACACACACACACACACACACACACACGTGCGTGAGAGCGAGAGAGAGTCTCTGCAGCAGTGCATCAGTCTCCGGTGCGTGTCGTTACTGTGACACTCATCAGCCTCAGGAGACGCAGAGAAGAGAGCGATAGAGACTGAGACGCTCTGCTGCATTCATCACCTCAACACCAGCGCTGCACACTACTCACGCTAGCCCTCCTGCACACCAAAGACTAGAATCAACCACCAGAGCACCATCCCACAATGCACTGCACACATTTCTGCAGTGTGCATACTGTGCACAAACGTTTTGTCTTTATGCATGAATTATACAAATGTCAAACAATCATATAAAGCATGCTCATCTAAAAAAAAAAAAATAAGAAAAATCATATGCACAACCAAGAAATATAAATCATAGAAAAAAAATGCAAAAAATATCTGTACACTGTTGCTCCCGAAAAGCAGATGAATGTTTTTAGAAGCAAAAGTGTTGTTTTGTTTTTTTTTTCAATAAAATATTTGTTAAAATGTGCAGTAAACCACCAAAGCAGACTTCACATTTTATCCCACAATGCCCTGCACTGGAGGTAGGATTGTTTTAGTCTCATTGAGATACATTATAGTTTTTATTAATATTTTAAATTTTTATATATATATATATATATATATATATATATATTCAGTTTTCATTTTAATTTTGGTTAAAGTTTTAGTTATTTTGTGGTTTTGTCATTTTTAGTTTTAGTACATCAAGTTTACCTAAAGACTAAAGTTTTTTTTTTATATTATTTTATTTCAAGTAACAAAAATGTTTTTACGTTTACTTTTAATTTTAGCTTTAGCTAACTAATAACCCTGACTAGAAGTCTTTTTCTTGATTCGATGGCAATGTCCAGAATGAAATAATATTTAGTAAACTAGTAGTAAACTAGTATGCAGTATATAGTGCACACTGACTAAAAACAACAAATGATCTCACTGTTGTATGTGAATGTTGTCATCTTGAAAAATAAATGTTAAAAATCTAGTTTAATTCAATAAAAATATGGGAATGTTGAATGCATTGCATAATGGGACACAGTATGCTTTATCACTGACATACTATTACAGTTTTCATTATTTTTTTTTAAATGAGATTTTATTTTTATATTTTCTAGTAATTATGTTTTTATTATTTTTAATATGTCAGTGTAATGCTAATTAATTTGGTATTTATTAGTTTTAGTTTTGCTTTACTTATTTTAGTACTTATTGTTTTAAACTAAATGAGAAACTGAATTTTTTTTTCCAATATATATTTTATTTTATTTCAGGTGGTTTATTTTCTCAGTTTTTAGTTAAATGTTTTAGATTGTTTTAGTTATCGATATTAACCTGCTCTGGATGCATGCTGCACATTTTGACAAACGCAGGTCATCTGAGTATTTCTCTGAAAAATTCTCAATTTGTATAGTTCATCAGTATTTGACACTTTACACAAACTTTGTATACTAATCTAAGCCCATTCATTTGTGTGATAACTGAATGAATGAAATATGCAACAAAACGAGATCATGTGACAGTGTAGCACACTGCTGTCTAAAATGTTTGTTTGTTGCATAACGTGTAGTTTTCACATTATATATACTTTGCAGTATGCAGTACACTAGCATTCATTAGAGACTTTTAAGTTGCTTTGAAACTGATTTCAAATCTGATTGAATGAGCCTCTTTGTTTTGTGAAAGGTGTTGTGTGTATATACTACACACATATACATACATACACATACATACACACACACACACACACACACACACACACGCATCAGACAAACTCTTACGCTTAAGCATAATGGACGTTTTTCAGATTTGCGTGTTTCTCAGCAGAGTTGGGTTAACTTGAAGAGCAGTGAATGAGAGAGTACCACAAATATATTTTCTGCATTCCCACTTGCTCAAATAGCAAAAGAAAAACCCCATGATGGTGTTTTCACGACTTTCAATCAAAGGGAAAAAATTGATAGAGACTGATAACGGCAGTCAGAAGAGAGAGCCGTCCCTCCCACCGACGCTGCTTTAGAAACACACTCGCTTTAGTGTTAACTAGTTTTTTTTTGTAATTTGATGCAAAGGTGATATAATACAAAGAAGAGTGTTGTAAATGTACATACATATATATATATATATATATATATAATTTTTTTTTTAATTAGTGCAAATGATATATCGTGATTAATCGCATCCAAAATAAAAGTTTTTGTTTACATAATATATGTCTGTACCGTTTATT
The DNA here is from genome assembly GCA_021397915.2 of Tor tambroides. NCBI lineage: Eukaryota > Metazoa > Chordata > Actinopteri > Cypriniformes > Cyprinidae > Tor > Tor tambroides. The sequence goes on from JAFVLL020016943.1 coordinate 44,404, forward strand.
TATTATGTATATATAAATACACACACATGCATGTATATATTTTTAATATATTTACATGTTTATATATTTATATATTAACATTATTATATTTTATATTATATATAAATATATTTAATATATTAACATAACATTTTTCTTAAATATATACATGCATATGTTTGTATTTATATATGCATAAATATACACAGCACACACACACATATTATGTAAACAAACACTTTTATTTTGGATGCGATTAATCGTTTGACAGCACTAAAAAAATACAAATATGAAAAACTTTTGAGGATTTATGATGCTGATGACCGTTAAACCAGCCATAAGGGTCAATTTTTGGAATCTGAGGGTGCAAAAAAATCTAAATATTGAGAAAATCTCCTTTAAAGTTGTTCAAATGAAGTTCTTAGCAATGCATATTACTAATCAAAAATGAAGTTTTGATATATTTACAGTAGGAAATTTACTAAATATCTTCATGGAACATGATCTTAATATCCTAATGATTTTTGGCATAAAAGAAAAATGGATAATTTTGATCCATACAATGTATTTTTGGCTATTGCTACATATATACCCCAGCGACTTAAGACTGCTTCTGTG
>JAFVLL020016943.1:50000-57148 GCA_021397915.2 Tor tambroides
AATAAGGTTTATTAGTTAACTCCATTAGTTAACATGAACTAAGATTGAACAATACTTCTACAGCATTTATTAATCATAGTTAATGTTAATTTCAGCATTTACTAATGCATTATTAAAATCACAAGTTGTGTTTGTTAATATTAGTTAATGCACTGTGAACTAACATGAACTAACAATGAACTGTATTTTCATTAACTAACATTAACAAAGATTAATAAATTCTGTAATAAATGCATTGATCATTGTTTGTTCATGTTAGTTTATACATTAACTAATGTTAACAAATGACACCTTATTGTAAAGTGTTACCGATTTTTCTTTTATGCCAAAAATCATTAGGATATTAAGTAAAGATTGTGTCCCATGAAGATATTTTGTAAATTTCCTACTGTAAATATATCAAAACTTCATTTCTGATTAGTGATATGCATTGCTAAGGACTTCATTTGAACAACTTTAAAGATGATTTTCTCAATATTTAGATTTTTTTGCACCCTCAGATTCCAGATTTTCAAATAGTTGTATCTCAGCCAAATATTGTCCGATCCTAACAAACCATACATCAATGGAAAGATTATTATCAGCTTTCATATGATGTAGAAATCTCAATTTAAAAAAATTGACACTTAAGACTGGTTTTGTGGTCCAGGGTCACATTTTGTTCATAGAAACAAACATGAAAAAACAGTGTTGCAAAATTCAGAAGAAGACAACAGCATCATTATTCAGATCAGCTCAATAACCGTGTCAGTGTTGCGAAGTTCACCAGTTATTTGTTTAATGAGGCATCACTATTTCTAATGACCAAGCCATTTAGAAGCATTTTCGGTGTATTTTTTTTTTCATCTTAATCTGTTTATTCTATTTGTATTTTATTTTATTTTTTGAATTGTGCAACACTTTAGTTGATACATTACTTTTTTTTTTCTTTTTTTTTTTAAGTGTTTCTTGACATCTTTCTGCAGTTGAAACAAGATATTCTGATGTTCCTTCATGTTTGTTTTGTGCTATAATAACTAGTAAAGAGGAAGAGATGATCATTCACGAGGCGCTACAGCAATGTCACGACACGTTAAAGAGCCACAAAACACTATTTACTGTTTGAATTATTTAAAAAAGGCCAAATTTGCTGATACTTTGTTTCATACCAGAAGTAACCTGCTCTGTGTTGTCTGTCGGCACGCTGTCAGTTTCCTCTTTTCTCCGTGATGTATTTTTCACTGCGTAAGAGCATGATGTGTGGCGAGAGAGCATCATCGCAAATAGTTGCAAATAATAGTTTCTGTGCACTATTTTGTGCATTTCTGAAAACGTGAGCACTTTTGAGGAAGGTTTGGAATCAGTGGATAATAATACGGTACTCAATATACCAGCGACATGAATAAATTATGCAGATTAGCCTAACTATTCTTATGTTTGACTGCTCGCTGCATGCGTCTGTTTATACTGTTGCTGTATTTATTGTTGCTGACTGAAGTTATTTGTCATTCAGTGATTATACCTAGTGTTATTTGTGCTTGTCTCTGTCTCTGTGGTTTGTGTGTGAATAGATGAGGTTCACACGCATCTGTTTGATACCGTGCTGCTGGTGTGCCGATCGCAGTTTGTCAACGGAGAACAAAGAGCGTTTATTCGACAGTAAGTTTTTAGTCAGCATTGTCATCACTAAACTCCAGACGACTCTTTCAAACACTTTCAGTCTAGCTGCTGGAAAGGTTAAGTTAGAATAGTTTGCCAAAGCGCTAGTATAAACACAGCTAGTGAGTAGATGATATTCGCTGTGATGATGATTAATGACAACCTCTGTAGTCCCACGAAGACACTTGTTATCTTTTTCAAGACAAGTAAGAGATCAAAAAAATACTGAAATATTTTGTTGTAGATTAAAAATAAAACATGAAAATCTTGGGCTTGTGTTAAACACAGACTTTATTTAACCAAAAAAACCCTTGATTTTTTTTTTTAATTCCTATTTTGGATTTTGTTTTAATTAAAAATGTCTATATTTTTTATTAATTTTTTTCATATTTTATGTTGTAGAATAAACATGCAATATCTTAGACCTTATTTCAGGCATTTAGTCAAATTTTCACTCAAAAAACGGTTTTATTTAATTTATTTTTATTAATAAGTTGTATTAATTTTTATGTTTTCATTTTAATTTTAGATCAAGTTTCAGTAATTTTTTTTGTCTTTTAGTTTTTTTATATCTATAGTTTTTTTCTGTTTTTTTTTTTTTATATATAGTTATTTTAGTATACCATTTAAACTCAATCAAATTGAGATGTTGAAATAAGTTCAAGGTTTTTATATATATATATATATATATTATTTAAGTTAAGGTTTAATTTATTCCAAGTAACAAAAATGTTTTATATGGTTTTAGTTACGTTTAATTTTTAAATTTCATTTTCAATATATTTTACTTCATTTTAGTTCATTTTTATTTTTTTCAAGTAATGAAAATGTTTTTTAATGCTTTTAGTTTTAGCAGTCAACAATAATTCAATCAGTTCCTGATGGACAAAATCATTTTTTCTCATTCGAGAAGCCATTTCATTGATATTTGTCATAATCGGGAAGGAAAGATGATTGCAATTTCTATTTCGTGCCAACTTGAAAAAGATCAATATTTGTTAATTCAATATTTCCTGTCTCAACAGGAAACCCATTATGATTATGCAGTATGAGATGAAGATCTGTGTCTACCTCAGTCTGTGCTTTAGTGCAGGGCACAGGAAGACACGCCCCCTTCAGCCTCGGCTCCGCCTCCTGGTCAGAGTGGGCGTCGCCAGCCACAGGCTGATCTCGAGGAGTGGAATCGGCTGAAATACGCCAGAAATACTCCTGAGACACGTCCTGAACCTGAGGAGGCGCTTCCCAAACACCTACAACACACACACACACACACACACACGCTTCAGAAACTGTCTGTCGTCATAGCAACTGCTGCTTCCTGCTACACAGGAGATAAATATAACGCTGTGCATGACTTCAGACAGAAACACTACTGCTCAAAAGTTCAGGGTTAGAAAGATTTTGGCTTTTTGTGAAAGAACCTTTTTATTCATCAAAGTGCCACTTAAGACATTTATAATGTTAAAGATTTCTATTTCAAATAAATGCTCTTCTTTTGAACTATCTAGTTATCTGTGAATCCTGAAAAATAAAATGTCACAGTTTCCACAAAAATATTGAGCAGCACAACTGTTTTTAACGTTGTTAATAATCAGCATATTTCTTAAGGATCAAAGCAAAAAGTTACTGATTTAAACGGTATTAACTTAAAAATTATAGAATTATTTTGAAAACGTTTTGAATTTTTAATATATTTCAGTTACACAATAAACTGTATCTGGCACTTCATTCAAAATAATGTATGACAATGAATGACTTAAACACCAGACACAGTTTATTGTGCAACTAAAATATCAATAATAACCAGAAAAAAGAAAATGTTCTGCATAATGCAGGACTTTTAATTATAATCAAGCCCGAAATACACAGAGACTCATATTTTGAAATGTCTTTACTAAATCTTGCTGCTTATTCAAACAGCACTCTTACAACACAGTACAATATAAATACAATATAAACGCTCGCGTTTATTTCAATAAAACATTGCCTTTTGAAGTTTAATTATTACATTAAACCGCTTCACAATTCCTGTTTTCCAGCCTCAAATTCTCTTAAAATGATACACAAGAATTATTAGTGACCTATTCAATTGCGTTAAAAGTGACGATTTCAATATTGGGAATGTGTCTTTTAATAATGAGGTTATCAAGGCTGAGGAAGTAACTTCTGCTATAGGAAAATTAGCTCTGAATAAATCTTGTGGCCCAGATCAGATCACAGCAGAGCATTTGAAATTTGCTGGCCACAGACTTGTTGTTTTATTAGCCTTATGTTTTACTGGAATGTTGATTCATGGCACATTGCCCAGTTCTATGCTTTCTGTCTTGCTGGTACCTGTAATTAAGGACAAAACAGGGAAAATATCTAGCATAGAAAACTATAGGCCTATTGCCTTAGCCAGCGTGATGTCTAAGGTATTAGAGATAATATTACTGGATCGATTTCAGCAATATGTTACTACTAATGATGAGCAGTTTGGTTTTGAAAGTAAGCATGGGACTGATATGTGTATCTATGCTCTGAAAGAGGCTTGTAAGTACAGAGGGCAGAACTCCACTATGTATCTGTCCTTCTTAGATGCCTCTAAAGCCTTTGACCGTATTAACCATGGAAAGCTATTTGTAAAATTACAGCAGCGAGGGGTTCCCCCATACCTAGTCCAGGTTCTGCATTTTTGGTACACACACCAAACAATGCAGGTTAGATGGGACACGACAATATCGGAGCCTTTTCTAGTGACAAACGGGGTTAGACAGGGTGGAATATTGTCACCCATGCTTTTTAACCTTTATATAGACGATCTTACTCAAAGACTTAAAAATTGTAAGACTGGCTGCATGGTGGGAGAAAGACTTTTGAACCATCTACTGTATGCGGATGACCTAGTTGTAATGTCACCTTATTCTGCTGGGCTGCAACAGTTGCTTAGAGTCTGCTCCGACTATGGTCAGCAATATGATTTAAAGTTTAATATCAAAAAGAGTGTGGTTATGCTGGTGAGGGCAAAGGAGGACCGTAAGGCCATGTTTCCCTCTTTTTATCTGGCTGGACAGGAGTTATCTATGGTGAATAAGGTCAAATATCTCGGTCACATCATTAGAAGTGACCTTTGTGACGATGATGATATTCAGAGACAGTATTGTAAATTGTATGCACAAGCTAACATGCTTGTTCGTAAATTTAGCATGTGTACTGATGATGTTAAAATAGCTTTGTTTAAAGCCTATTGCACTCCACTGTATGTTTCTTCGCTTGTGGTGCAGTTACAGTAGCTAATTGCTGGTGCAGGTTGCCAGTGATGCATTAGAGCTCTTATTAAAAAGTCCCTCGGTGAGCCTTAGTGCAGTTAGCATTTTTGCATTAGAATCATGTGTCCATGTTGTATGCTGTTATCAGAAATTTTGTGTATAAATTTATAAAGCGGCTTGAGGTCTCAAAAAATGAAATTATTGTGATCTTAGAGAAGAGCACTGTTAGGTATACCTCTGCACTTTGGAGGCACTGGAGAAAGTGCTTATATGGACATTAGATGTACATTTTTTTAATTTTTTTTTAGTAATAGTAATGTATGACGGTTTTACCACCGTTTTCATCATTGATAATAATCAGAAATGTTTCTTGAGCAGCAAATCAGCATATTAGAATGATTTCTGAAGATCATGTGACACTGAAGACTGGAGTAATGATGCTGAAAATACAGCTTTGATCACAGGAATAAATTACAGTTTAACAGATATTCACATAGAAAACAGTTATTTTAATTTGAAATAATATTTCACAATTTTTACTGTACATGTGATCAAATAAATGCAGCCCTGGTGAGCAGAAGAGACTTCAAAAACAATGATGCTTAAAATTCAGCTTTGCATCAGGAATAAATTACATGTTACTATATATTCATATAGGAAATGGCTATTTTAAATTGTTATTTCACAATTTTTACAGTATTTTTGATTAAATAAACGCAGCTTTGCAGAGCAGAAAGGACTTCAAAAACACTTAAGACTGGAGAAATGATGCTGAAAATTCAGCTTTGCATCACATGAATAAATTACATTTTACTATATATTCACATAGGAAATGGCTATTTTAAATTCTAATAATATTTCACAATTTTTACAGTATGTTTGATTAAATAAACGCAGCCTTGCAGAGCAGAAATGACTTCAAAAACACTGAAGACTAGAGTAATGATGCTGAAAATTCAGCTTTGCATCACAGGAATAAATGACATTTTATGATATATTCTCATAGGAAACAGCTATTTTAAATTCTAATAATATTTCAGAATTTTTACTGTATTTTTGCTCAAATAAACGCAGTCTTGCTGAGCAGGAAAGCGTATCTGTCTGGTCACCTGTCTCCTGAGGCGTCTCCACAGACGGGCTCTCCTGTGACAGCGTGGTCCAGCTGGAGTCCTCCTCCTCCTCCTCCTCCTGTTTCTCAGGTCTGGCCGGGCGTTCGGGCGACTCCTCCGGCTCATCTCCTCTCAGCTTCAGGCGTAAGGGACTCCTCTGCAGCCGCGCTCCCCCCGGAGACCCATCTCTGACGTGGCCGATGCGCTCATTATTGGGCCGGAGCGAGTGTTCGTGAACGTCCAGCGTCTCTCCAGGACTCTCTTCCTCCTCCTCCTCCTCTTCCTCGCTGGCCAGCAGGAGCAGGTGGTTCTGAGGAAGAGTGAGGTGCACCTCCACATGGTTTTCTTTGGCCCACGTCTGCGCCTCTAGTTTGGGCAGGAGGTGTTTCTCCTCGGCCTGTGTGTCTTTATCTGGGCTGTTCGGCGCCTCCTCTTCTCGATGGTACTCTAGAAAGCTCTTGGTCCTCCTCCTGATGGTTGGGTTCTTCTGGTTGTCCTTCCCCTCCAGCCAATCCCAGCTGCTCCTCACCAGGTTCTTGTCGTTCTTGTTGAGGTCCAGCTGCTCCTCTTTGAGCTGCAGGTTGGTGCCGTTTTTGGCCAGTTTGGGATTGGAGGTGGAGAAGGAGAGCGAGGAGCAGTAGAGGGATGAAGAAGAGGCGGATTTCGTGGGGGCGGGTTTTCGGTCTGAGGAGGCGTGGCTTTGGGTCAAAGGGGCGGGGTTTTGGCTCAAACCCATAGCGTTTTGGATATTGGTCAGCGCATACTTCTGCCGACTCTTCGAGCTTTGCGTTTCCTTGGAAACGGCGACCACGCCCTCCTTTATGGTGTCGCAGCTCAGCTGCTGGTTGAGGGAGGAGCGTAAGTTGAGGGAGGTGGGCGGAGTCAACAGAGGCCCGCTGTGATTGGTCGATTCTACGGTCGATGCGCTGCGTCTGAGGGGAGGTTTCTGCAGTGACATCATCGCAAACGATCAATCGGCTGTGGAGAGAGAGAGAGAGAGAGAGAGAGAATGATGATTAATTTATAATTCATGTTTCTGGTCTCATTGTTCTGGTCTCATACGGGTATTCAAGGGCAGGCTTTAAGATGGTTTAGATCCTACCTGTCCGATCGCTACCACTTTGTTTATTTAAATGGGGAGTCATCTCAATTA
>JAFVLL020016944.1:0-5000 GCA_021397915.2 Tor tambroides
TAGCAGGAAGGACAAGTTGGCATCCTGTCAAATCTTGACTGGTTTTTCTCAAGTAAGCGTCAGAATAACTGCAGTCATATTTCCAGATGAACTCTTACTGGACTGAAGCAGCTCAGCTTGACTTGATTCTCCATCAATCATTTTTTACTCTCAAATCTGATCATCAGGATCTTTTGAGGAGCGTTTGTTTCCAGAAGCTTTACTTTCTCTGTTCCTCAGCGGAGGAATGATCTTCATCTCACATCTTCTGAGGAGCGTTTATTTCTTCATCTCTCAATCAGCATTGCATTATATGTTTGCATCATTTTAATCTCATCTCACTAAGACATATTATTGGAGATATAGAGCGACTGCTGATATTTAGATCATTTTATGTCAGTCTCTGCTGTACTGTTAGAAAGATCTCATTGATTTACATTACAAGCAGCAGAATTTCAGCATAGAAATATCAGAATCTACACCAAATTGCATGTATTTGTTCAGTTTGAGTCTCTGAATAAAATTGAGCCCTTTTTCCATTCATAATCTCACTATATCAGACTATATGAGCCATAAAAGCTTGATGGATCAAATATATTCTGTTAAAAACTAAGCTCAGAATCAATTCCAGAGAGAATCACAATGCATTCTGAAAATCTCAGAATTGTTCCACAAATTGAGATGCATCGATTTATCGTCGCAGCCCTAGTAATTAATGCACCTTATAAGGCATTATATGGTCTTATGAATAATTCTAACCACAGTTATAATACTTATCTATTCATTGTTACACCTTTAGAAAGTGCATTAAAACACAAACAAACCTTCGGTTGCAATTCTTTATGAAAAGATATAATGCATTACAACGTACATTATGATTATTTTAGAATGCATTATACATAAAGGCTTCAAGTGTTAATGATGTATATTTCTAGACATAAATGGACATGTTTTTGCCCTTTATTTCATGTATAAATATATAGTGATTTGACAATTCTGTGAATTTATACTGATGTTTAGAGAATGGTTTTGAATTGTGGGCCATAGCAGCCCTACCAAACAATGTGCAAATGTTATTTTTATGATTTTTTTTTATTTTTATAAAAATAAAAATTAAAAGATGACATGAAATGGAAGTTGCGATCGTCTTTTCTTCCCTACTGTGATGTATATCTGAATTTCTGAAACAAGACAAAAATGCAGGGTGGGTCTCGATTTTGTCTATCAGGAATTGATTGGATGATTGTTGTTTGCTGATTGCAATGATCTCATGTGAGTGATGGGTTGCTGCAGGCTTTGTTGTGCACATGTCTTCAGAGAAGATGTCATTGCAAGGAGGTGGTAAAATTGACACATGAATTAAAAAGTAAAAAGTTATGATGTGCATAGGTATGTCTTTATATAATAAATGATAAATCTTTAATAAAACACTGCAGTATTCCATTTTATATATATAATGTCAATTTTAATTTCATGGTGACTTGGTGTATCCCAAAAACTATTATAGCTAAATCATAATGTTTTGTGTTGCATACTGTTTTGATAAGGTTGTTGGTAGTTCATGGGATTTTCATGCTCATTTCAGTTTCCAGGCAAAAATCACTTTGGTCAGTTAGTAAAGCTGATATCTTGTGAAGTGAAAAGGTGTGTTTCTGTGAGAAACAAATTCATTAAGACATTTTTAACTTTAAACCCTTGCTTCTGGCTAAAAATCAGAGTCCATAATCCATAATAATGCTTCCTCCAGTGGAAAAAGTCCATCTCCTGTTGTCTTTCAAATAAAAATCCAGCCACACATTTGTTTAGAGCTGTTTTGGCTTGTAAACACTGCTTGATCTGTGCAGATTTTTCTCCTGATTCAGATGAGATGACTTTTTCATGGACTGGAGTGGTGTGGATTATTGTGATATTTTTATCGGCTGTTTGGACTCTCATTCTGACGGCACCCATTCACTGCAGAGCATCCATTGCTGAGATACATTTCTCCAAATCTGATGATGAAACAAACTCATCTACATCTTGGATTGCCTGAAGGTGAGCACATTTTGGGTGAACTATTTAACTACAAAAAGAGCTCAAGAAAACACCTTTTACATACATTTTTAAAAACTTTATTTTTGCTTTGAATTACTTTTACAGAGTTGGCTTAAATATTACTTTCACATTTTTTAAAAGACACTGGCGTTGAAATAAACTAAATTCTTGTTACTGTAACCTCTTGATCTCACCTGAATCAATGATTTCAGTAACATCTGAAGCATCTCTAGCAGAATAAGATGTTTGAGAGTTGAGTTTGCAGTCATAATTGCAAAAAGTGCCATAAAAATTTCAGGGGGTTTATGGTTTCAATCAAGTTACCATCAAGTCTCTGAAAAATACAGCCTTTACAAAGCAAAAAGCACCAAATTAAACACATTATCATTAATTAACTAGAGAAGTGCATCATGATCTGAGAGTGTCAAGAACATATTTCACCTTGTAATCAAAAGAAAACATATTATGGTAAAGAAAATGAATCCCTTTAGGACCATTAAGATTATTTTGCATTACTTTCATGATAATTTAAGCACATATGGCATCATCCGTATTTTCTTTATGCATCTGTATATCACTGATTCTCTTTTTGCTTGCTCTCTTTCGCTGATTTCTTCGGTTTCTTCATCTTCTCTATGTCCTCCTCCTCTTCTTCCACTTCCTTGACCTTCTTCTTGACATTCCTATCTTTCTCTTTTGTCAGTTTTTCTTTAATCTCATCTACTTCTCGTCGTCGTCGTCTTCTGCGCTCAGTGAATTTAGTCTCTCTTTTCTTCAGGAGCCTGCGGTCCGGAAGGGCCCGATGTCTTAGGCCCCTGGAAACTCTACCAGGAATCGCTCTCTTAGATTTGCCTTCATCATCATCATCATCAATCCACCAGAAAAATGTTTCCCATAAGGAAGTGTCTGGCTAAGAGTGTTAATTCAGATATAAATAATTACTATTTTTGCAAACAGATGTGTGAAATAACTACTTTTTTGTGCCTAAATCTGTAATAATTAAGTATTGCTCATCAAATAAATACATATTAATAGGAAATATTGATTTGAATTGAATTTTTCAAATCATTTTATCTGTATATTATCGTGAAGCTTCCGCCGCTAAGAAAAATAGTCCATCGCAATGTATAAAACAAGACAAAAACATCATCAATATTTCAGTGATATTAATACTATGTATTCTGAGTTAATATTCGCTACGTTATTAAATAACTGAGACGCAAGATGTCGCTAACAATTGTGTGAAAGAAAAAAGCGGGAATACGCGGAGTGATACGAGACGCATGAAAGTAGCGCCGGTTTCAGTTACCCAGTTGACCAATCAGAATGAAGCAATTTAAACTTGAGCGGCGCGTTTTCGTGCGTGAGTCTAACGGTTGTCTAGCGCGTCTTTACATAGAAAAACAACATTTTATTAGCCAAATCGACATTTTTATCTTTATAGATGTTGTTTGTTTTTGTTCTCACCTCATGCGGTGTTATTTTTCCTCTTTTAATCAGAGTGTGTCTGTCGTTTAGTGCTAGCTCTTCACTGACGTCTTTACGGCCTCCGATGGCTTCTGCGTGAGGAGAAAACTTCTGTCAGTCATTTTACAGTTGGTTGTTTCTGATGTTATTTGAGAGTGTTTGGACCTGTTTTTGGATTAAACAAACTTGCCGTGTATTCTCTGTAAACCGGAGCTCAGCAGCAGGATGGTTATGGCCGCGATCAGACACCGGTTTAGCGTCACGCTTTCCCATGGCGTCTCGATCTGCGTCAGATTCTGGAGGGACAGTGCTTTGCGTAACGACGCTGCTGGACAGGTGATAAAACACAGGTGAGTCGTTCAACTCTTACACATTTTAATCTAAATGTTGGTTAAGACATGGTGATGGAAAACTAATATGAGATGGAAGGAGCATCAATAGCCTATTTAAACCACTGATCTATAATAGAGAACATTAGATCAGTGATTTAAACGCGTTTGCCTTCCCCCGATAAACTATGTTTCAACGAGAAACTTCGTTTCTTTCAATTTTGCGTTCTCTCGCAAAACTATTACATTACTAGATTTTTTTTCGTTCTCTTGCGAAACTATTGGGTTACCGAGAAACTTTGCGTGAGCTCGCAAAATCACTGGAAATATCGTGTTCACGTCATATTATTTCCATCACAAAAAATATTGTGAAGGGGGGAAAAAAATGACATGGGAGGAGAAATCATATTTCAATGCTTTTGCCTTCTCTCGCAAACCCACAGGAATATTTTTTTTCCCCAGTTTCTTTGTTTGTTTGTTGGTTTATTTTTATTTATATTTTTACATCAGCATGTCCCTTTATTACAAACACTGTTCTTCATCCGTTAATTATCAGACTTACTAAAGTTAAATAAAAAATGGAATAAATAATAACATTTATATTTAAATAAAATCAATAAAATGAAATGCATCTTCAAGCATAGTTAGTATGAAAAAATTATAATGTTAGAAAATAAATATTTTTTTCTAATAATATTTGACATGTTTAATATTATTTTTATTATCACTGTATAAATTTGATCTTTGTACATAAAACATAGCTGTCTTTTAAATTTTATAATAGAGCTTCAGATGGAAATTCAACTGAATTTAATTCATGAAGAACCTATTATAGTTTGATTTACATAATAACACCACTGACATCTCTGCTTATGAAACCATATAAAACCAGCCTAAGACAGGTCTGGTCTGATGTGGTTAGAATTTTTTTCATTTTATTATTATATTTTATTATTTTATGCTAGCTGAGGTGCACAGTTACTTTTGGGAAGTACATTAACTTATATGACTTGTATGATGTTTTTAGTTGTGAGATATCTTGTATTTGATTGACCGAAGTGAATACTGATGGTCTAAAACTAAACAACAAGCAGAGGTCCAGAAAAGAGTGAAAGAGTGCAGATCAGCATGAATTTGTATTTTGCAGGCGATCCGGGCGACATACTGGCGCTGGAGACCGGATGTTCCCGT
>JAFVLL020016944.1:10000-12811 GCA_021397915.2 Tor tambroides
TAAAATTAAAAATGTGACAACTAGCCCCGGTCTACCTTATGAATGAAAGCTTTAAATTGGTAAGAACAGCTTAATTGATAATTTCACAGCTTTATGAAATATATACTACTGTTTGGAGTTTGGAGGTCGGTATGTTGATGTTTAAGTTTCTTCTGCTCACCAAGGCTGCATTTATTTGATCAAAAATACAGTAAAAATTATGAAAATTTTTTACAATGTAAATTAGCTGTTTTCTATGTGAATATGTGTTAAACTGTAATTCATTTCTGTAATCAAATCTGAATTTTCAGCATCATTACTCCAGTCTTCAGTGCCACATGATCTTCAGAAATCATTCTAATATGCTGATTTGCTGCTCAAGAAATATTTCTGATTATTATCAATGTTGAAAACAGTTGTGCTGCACAATATTTTTGTGGAAACTGTGAGACATTTTATTTTTCAGGATTCACAGATGAATAGAAAGTTCAAAAGAACAGCATTTATTTGGAATAGAAATCTTTGTTCACATTCTAAATGTCTTTACTCTCACTTTTGATGAATAAATGTATCAGTTTCTTTCAATCTTACCGACCCCAAATTTCTGAACGGTAATACTGTATATCTCTTCAAATCTATTTCAGGGCGAGACGCAGACGCAGCGGGGTTCCACTGCTCTCACTCGCACCTGAGCGTTCATCAGTTATAGTAACAGTGACCTGAAGCAACAAAAGATGTTCTTGAGTCTTAAAGGTGTTTGAGGGCTTTCTGAGCATTTAGTGGAGGGTAAGAAAGTGGGCTAATGTTGCCTTGGGCCTCTCAGTGCTCTAAATACACCAACACAAGTGAAGCTCCAGCAGGTCTGTGCTTTAGTCACTGTGAGAAATGACACTGTTTTCTGTTCCTCATAAAGGACACAAGCTGAGCTCTCAATAAACCAGACCTCGTCCCAGGACACAAGACTGCGCAGATGGGCTGCAAAAGCGCTGTGATCTTTGGCAAGGGCAAGGAGCCGGTTTGGAGCAGAGGTACGGCTCTATGGCTTTCTGGAGACACATTTTGGATGTAGTAAAAAGCGAGCATGACATTTGTGTGGTATAATGGCCTTTCTTATGATTTAACGCTTCAGTTAGACTTAGAAATATATGAATGTGATCAAATGTTTCTATTTGTGCGTCAAATGCTGCAGGATCTTCATAATTTTTGCTTAACTTTTAATCAGTTGGTGTTTTATCAGAGGGTTGTGCCAACCACAATACTAGCTATCTTCATATTTAAAGGGATAGTTCACCCAAAAATGAAAATTGTCATCATTTACTCACCCTCAAGTAGTTCCAAACCTGTATGAATGTCTTTGTTCTGCCGAACATGAAGGAAGATATTCTGAAGAATGTGGGAAACAGAGCAGTTCTGGGGCACCATTGACTTCCATAGTGTTTTTTATTCCTACTATGGAAGTCAGTGGTGCCCCAAAACACCCAGGGCCCGTATTCATGAAAAATCTTAGTGCTAAGAGTTGCTTCTAGTAACAAAATTCTTAGAAATGTGGGTGTTTCCTCTTAAAATTAAAGAAAAGATCCTAGTAAAGAAAAAGTAATTCAGAAAGCACCTTAACCCTTAAAATAGGTCTTAAGGTCCAAAAGTGTTAGGAGTACAGACGAGGACTTTTAAGAGGCTTAAGAGTTTCTTTAGCAGTGGAGAAAATGGACAAAACATGAAGAGAACACAATGCATGACAGGGAATTAATAAATCACTACACATTAGATGGTGCATGGGTTCATGTTTGTGACCGATCTTATTAGAGACACGCTAACATCTCCAACACCGCGCAGAAATGCCATAGCGCCAGAAATGGAAGTAATCACTACATTAACATATTTGGCAACTGGAAAAATGCAACTATGCAGCAGTGATATTTTTTGATTCTGTCACAACCTTCTATAAACAAAGTGATCACACAAACAATTACAGCACTTTCAGAACCTTATTGTGTTGCTGTTCATTTCCTATAAAATATGTTAAATATGACAGCATGGTAAATAAAAAAATAAATATATATACATGAGTTTGTGTGAGAGAGAGTATGGTAAAACAGGAAAAATTACGCCTGTAATTTCGAAGTGAAGGCTTATAATAAACTCTACTCTTAAAAGCGCTCTTTTATTTCCTTCTTGGTCAACCAACCAATCACAGTCTTCAAAAAACTGTGTCATATCTAGCAACGGGGTCAGCCCCGCCTCCTCACTAAGATAAAGGTTTTTGTCTTTTCCTCGCTCAGAGTTGTTCTCAGATTAGTCCTGAATCGCTTTTAAGCTAAGACTCCTACGTAGAATTTTTTAAGCTAAATTAGGAGCTCTCTGAAAGGAATCTTTAAGAATATGGGCCCAGGTTACAAACTTTCTTCAAAATATCTTCCTTTGTGTTCGGCAGAACAAAGAAAGTCATACAGGTTTGGAACTACTCGAGGGTGAGTAAATGATGACAGAATTTTCATTTTTGGGTGAACTATCTCTTTAACACTAGATCTATTGTTTTATCATCTAAGACCAAACAAAGTCTTATTTTTTAATAATTTTGCTTGTAAAGTGTGCTTATGCTGTGTGGTTTTTGCAGTAAATCACATTTGCATTGATATTTTTTATCTAATACAATTAATAAGTATGACTGAAATATCCAAATACTTTTTGGCCCAATGTACACTACCTAGAAACTAATAGTTTTATTCATCATGGATGCATCAAAAGTGACAGTAAAGACATTTATAATGTTACAAAAGATTTCTATTTCAAATAAATGCTGTTCTTTTGAACTTTCTATTCATCTGTGAATCC
>JAFVLL020016945.1:0-34118 GCA_021397915.2 Tor tambroides
TCGTGCCGCGCCGTACCAGGCTCACGTGGAAATACAACTGGAACCGTTCCGGACAGTTCTTAGAACCGTTCGGCCCGATAGTGGAAAAGCGGCTATTGTTAGATATGAGAGGGCAAACTGCATTGATGGCTATACTAGTAAAACTCAATAAACAATAATAAAACAATAATAAAAACAATAATAAAATATTTCTCCAAAATAAAGACATGCTGTGACTCATTATTTGAACCAGTTCATTTACTAGAACAGTCTGAATGAACTGATTCACTAAAAGGAATCATATCACACTAAACTGAAAATAAAAGGATATTTTATGTCTTTGTCAGTGAAGTTGTGCATGAAGTGTAGCATTTTATCACACTGCACCACTAACTGGAAAAGAAATCACAATACTAAACAAGCTGCACTGTACAGAAACTAGCGAAGCTACTTTTTTTCTACTGATAAATGTACTTATGTTAGTCACTACTTTCACTTAGTTACTGCCCAACACTGAATGTCCGTTAGTGTCACTATGTAAATCTGTGCCGATCTGTCATTTGGTTTCTGTGTCTAATTAAATAACTTTATTCCCAGCATGAAGATCAGTCACTGGTCCTTCAATTAGAGCCATTAGCATATGCCAATAGAGGCGTTTCATACTGGCTGAATGATGTCAGAGCTTCACTTCACCTCTGATTTTATCTGAAACAACTCCAACCTTATGAAAAGACAGAGAGAGAGAGATGTATAATGAGATTCCTCATTATAAAGTAGCAAAATTAGCTGTTAATATGTAAACAAACAACACTGCATTTGATAAAAGAATCACTGTTATCACAAAAAGAGATGCAATCTTAATAGGAAATATATTTTGAATAATAATTATGGTCTTTATATTAAACGGATTCCAGTTCCAACTTTAATTTTTGATATTATATATAAATAAAACATGCAGCAAATCAGCATATTAGAATGATTTCTGAAGGATCATGTGACACTGAAGATGCTGAAAATTCAGTTTTGCATCGCTGGAATAAATTACATTTTAAAAGATATTCACACAGGAAAGAGTTATTTTAAATCGTAATAATATTTCACAATATTACTGTTTTTACTGTAGTTATTAACATGCAGCCTTGGTGAGCATACGAGACTATACATACACACACAAGCAAACAATTCAATATTTGACGTCAGATATCGTCCACTCAGTCAGCCTGACTTATAGATCAGTCTATTCCTAATTATTTATTGAACACTGATGTCTTCCAACATGTTACTGACAGTCACTTCACTACAGTTTTAATAGGTTTTAGCCATTGAATTTTGTATCATGGTAAAATTACGGTAATGCCTCTCATGGCTTATTGCTTTAACAAAACAGCAGCAACAGCACTATGATAACAGACACCAATGCCCTTTTTAGTTGCAATCAGGCACAAAATCACCAGAAAATGTGTCCCATTATAGTGGAGTTGAAACCAGCAGAGGATTTCTCAGACTATTTTCCATCCATGTCGACTTCAGCAAGCATTTACCACGCCATTGATCAGTGTAAATATTAATTCAAATAAACAGCTATGAATAGATGCTACATCTCACCTACAGCAGCCTCCTCTAATACCTCCATTACACATATATACACTTGCTCAATATATTGACTGCAGTGGTGAGGGCGAGCTGATAGAAAACGCATGTTTTCAATGTCAAAACAACAAAGCGGGCCAGACTCCTGCTGCAGATATTTTGCATTATAGATCTGAACAGCCGAGAGAAAGATTTGGAAGCCTGTGCGAGGCTTACAAATCACCTGCTTATTATGAGAAATAAAGGAAAGTAGCAATGCATGCAGAACAAGAACAAGTGTTAAAGTTTCATGCAACTTTAAGTTTGGCTTCCTAAGTTACATTTTAGACTTAGCAGTAGTTTAATACTTCAGTGCTGAGTGGAAAATGTTTTTGGGTCCATCTGTACTGTTTCTCAGTTGATTTATATGAATATACTAAATGGACATTTTTGATCATTTCATTTAGGTTGAAAAACATTTAAAATGTGTCTAGAGACACCTTCGTTCTACTCAGGCCTTGATTTCACTGATTGCTTAGTCTGTTAATATTTACTTTGAATAGCTCTCCCAAAAATGAAAATTTGCTGATAGTTTATTCACTCTCAGGCCATTTAAAATGAAGATGAGTTTGTTTCTTCATCAGAACAGATTTGGAGAAATGTAGCATTACATCACTTGTTCACCAATGGATCCTCTGCAGTGAATGGGTGCCGTCAGAATGAGAGTCCAAACAGCTGATAAAAACATCACAATAATCCACAAGTAATCCACACCACTCCAGTCCATCAGTTAACATCTTGTGAAGTGAAAACTTGTGTGTTTGTAAGAAACAAATCCATCATTAAGGTGTTTTTAACAACAAAATGCCACTTCTGGACAAAATACCATGATCCATAATAACGCTTCCTCCAGTTTTTTTTAAAGGAAAAGACTAGTTAATATTAGTATTTGTGGATAATTTTGGTAATGTTCATTCAAAAACGGAGGTGCATAAGCTCAGATCAATGAGGACTATTAAAAACCTGTGCTAATTGAAAGAAAACAAGTTGATAAAAAGAATCCAATATTTGGTGATAATAAGGCATAACAAGAAATTTTTAGTCAGTACGTTTTAGTACCCTCTTTTACCTCGGCAGGTCTCAATCAGCCTTCTCGTTTAGATAGACAAAATCCTTTTGTGGGAGACCTTGCAGATCTTACACATGCACAAACAGCTACATAACACACTAAAGAAAAAGGAAAACATGAAAACGTTAAATACGACTCTTTAACAAAAACTATAGGATAGGATATCAATGATACTATAGTGACTCTTTGTATTGCTGAATTGCATTATTATAAAAGATCAAGTATAAAATATTAGTGACTATAAAATGTGTTTCACTCATTTGCTGGTTTGTGTGCATTTTCACAATTCCCAGTTGACCGGAATTTCTGAGAAATATCAGTACTGCTGCATTGCAAACACTGTAAAATATTCTTCCAGCCGAGCATTTTAGACAGATGGGCAGATAGTTAGAGGCTAAAAGATCTATATGCGCTGAAAAACACTTCTGTTTTATGCCACGTTGAGTTTCCACACACAGCCGAAGAACGTCCTGATGTTTGTAGTCTTTGCCTCTCTCTCCCACACACACACACACACACACACACATAAGTCATGGTGAGCGATGGACTCCTCAGTGTTTACTCACTCCAAACCAAATGATCTCTCTGCAGCTCTGCCACTTCAGATGTGAAATGGAATTTGCCGGCCTGTTCTATTCCGAGTCCATTTCTCTCACCGTGCGCTTTACCAATTCCCAAATAGAGTTCACTCGCTCACAGATAATGTTTGTGAGGATTGAGCTCGACTCCTCGGCCGTTCAGCAGGCCCTGGGGAGGGACCTCAGGAGAGCCTCCGAGTGGATTGGAAAGCGCACGACGCTCCATTTCATTTTGTACTATTTGCCAAATTGTGTTTGTTCATTTGAAGACGGTTGGATATCTACATTTAGTTGTGCGATTGAGCACCGGAGCAGGAATTGCACTGACGGCCCCTGTTAGGTTTTTTTTTTTTTGGGGCATGAGCATCACAGTACATGAGAGCATGCTGGAAATGTCACCTGAAATTAACTCCGCTAGCGAAACTAGTGTGACGATCAATCCCCAATCGGACTTTTCTTACGCAATGCTGCAGCGGCGGTCGATGACATTTGTGGTGTACCATAGAAATATTTGAGCTTGTTGGCCGTTTACTTTTGCTTGATTGCATTATATGCATGACATGCTGGATAACCGATTTCATTCACATTCATAGGTAAACATACACATACATTTGTGCATGTTGAGGGTGATGCTGAATCATACAGTAGCCACACACTGACAGCATTGAACATGTAAATGTAGTTCATACCTGTACAGAATCACACAGCATGATATTTATCAGTAAATGATGGAGAAACTGCCAGAAAAAGAGTATTTTAAAGGCAAATTTAATTACGGATGAAATACCACAGATTAAATCATTTGGACCAGCGTTATTATTGTTAATTACAGTGTAGGATTTACTTTGAAATTCTTTGTAAAACTTACTAGCAGTTTCTGAGCGAAAATTGTTTCAAAGAAATGGCATGTAACACTGAATTAAACGTGAAATTTTGAAATTGAAAGACTAGTATTTTCTGTAAAATGTGCTCCAATCATAATGAAAAATCATTGAAAAAAATCATTCTTTATGGTGTAAAACTAAAACTAAAACCATAAAAAACTGAAAATGTATATAAAAAAAAACCTCACTGCCAATACAACATTTCTCCATTTAATTTAGAAAATTATTTAATTTTAAATGGCAAAAACAACAAAATTACAAACTAAAAATTAAAATCTAAATAGAAAATATGAAAATAAAATCTAATTCAAAATATTAAAAAAAAAAAACTTCAACTAAAATAACACTTATTTGGACACTTTGTATGGCTGCATTATAAAACATTCTCTTTTTCATTGCCATCTTATGATGAATCGCTTAATGTTTTCCTCAACTGCAAGTCGCTTTAGATAAAAGTGTCTGCCAAATGAATAAATGTAATTGTAAAAGTAAAGCCTATTTCACTTGCTGTCAAAATTGCTTTCACAGTTGTCCTTAGAAACAACACAGAACAGAAAGAAACCATAATAATGTCAAATTAGCCCAGTGCATTAAGTAAATTAAGTCTAACATATTTAATCACATTTATTAGAAATACAATAACATCAAGCTATGGATTCCATAAATTCAATATTCTACATGAACCTCAAATGAAAGGTACAGGTTTTTATGTTACAGTTTAATATCAGTATTGACACGCACATATGAATAGCTATGAATATTAATGAGATCATGTTGGAATATTTGTCACAAGTGAACCCACAAGTAATCATCTCAAACCAGATCTCAATATATTATTATTGCTTTGTTTATGTTAGGATTATCCAACACTTTCATCTCCTACAGTGGTTATTAAGAAAAAATGCAGTATAATAAGGCTTCAATTGTTAATATTAGTTAACTATATTAACATGAACTAACAGGGAAAACACTTCTATTAATCTTTGATAAAGTTCATTTCAACATTTACTAATACGATATTAAAATCAAAAGTTGTAGCTGACTAGCAATGGACAATAAACTAACAATGATCAGTTGTTTTTTTATTAACTAACATTTACAAAGATTACTAAATACTGTAGGAAATGTAATACTAACGGAACCTTATTGTAAAGTATTACCAAAAAGGCTATTAAAATCATTCTAGTTTTAAAGGATAGATTAAATTAGCTATAGAAATATTTATCTTTTTTTTGGGGGGGGGGGGTCTTGTTCTTCATCTTAAGCATAAATGCAACAGCCTTTAGTCTGGTTTATGCATAAAAAGAAAATAATTAGCCAAATAAGAGGTAAGAAATTTAAACAATTCACAATTTTGCTTCTCAAGGAAATACTTCTTATTTTTAAGACTTTTTGGTAACTCTTTACACGTAATGCATTATAAATTTAGTTTAAATGCATTAATTATGCCTTGTAATGCATTTTATAATGCACTGTATAATTGTGACCACAGCTGTAATAACATTATAATACTTATATTCATTATTTAGAACATACAATGCATTTAAACACAAGACAAACAAACCTTCAAACATTATAATGCATTTTAACTTTGGTTACAATTATTTACAGCCTACATTATGAATACTTTTACACTGCATTATACATAAAAGCGTTAAGTAAAGCGTTACAGACTTTTTCCTGGTAAACAAGACAAAGGTTATTAAAATCATTCAATTTTTAAAGGGTAGATTATAATCTCTTCAGCTTTTTAGTGAGACTCTTTAATAAAATCTCTTTAATTTATAAGAGTGTAGAAAATATTTCTCTCTTGTTCTGTATTATAAGCATAAATGCAACAGACATTATGCTTATAAAGAAAGTAATTAGCCAAATAAGGGGTAATAAAACCTTTTTACACCTGTGAAAAGCACCTGTGTCATAATTCATAATTCATGATTTTGCTTCTCAGGTAAATGCATCTTATTTTTTTCTGCATGGTCTACAAGACAATAATATTGATTAAGAGCGTGATTTTGTGCAGCACATGTTTCAGCTTTACTAACTACACCGAAATGCTTCAGTCTAATTAAAAACAAACAGTCCAAACACGAGTCTCCCGGATCGTTGCTGGCAGAACCGTGATCATCTATTAGTTTTCCATTGTGCTGCAGCTCCAGCGGTCTTCCGTGAGGACTAAACCTGGGTTTTTGTCTGTTAATTGGAGAGCAGAGGGGACGGAGCACCATTGATAGGTTCTTCTCTCAATCAGTGCATCACGCTGTGGAGAAAGAGAGGTCAGAGGCTGGATCGGCCCGTCTCCCCGTGGACATCCTGCTGCGGCCCGACCAACACAGCAAACAATTAAACACACGCCTCTTCTGGCCCAAGTGGCTGGAGCGGTCGAGCCAGGAGAAGCTGCAGCTCAGCGGGTTGTTGTTAGTCACTCCTTAGAACAATAAACTAGTGGCCTGAGCAATCAATACGGCCACAGCCGCCGCTGCTTCCATTATCGGCCGGCGAGCCTCACCGAGCCGCATGCATCCCTGAGCACCTGTGTCTCCGTCTATCACTTTCAACATTTCTCCATCTCTGTCTCTATCTAGGGTAATCTCACAGACTCCAGCCGTTTCACACAGGGACTAAACGCTCACCGGTGGCTTTTAGAAAACATTTACTGCATCGCAATCATTCAGACGCATTTGGATGGTTGTGTCAGCTTTAAATGACACGCTATAAGGCTGTTAACAAACCTTATGGTGCATACCGAAAAAAACAGCACTTGTGGAAAACTCCAATTAGATTGCATTAATTACTTGTGAATGTATTATAATATAATATAATATAATATTCTGATGAATTAATAAATAAATAAATAAACAAACAAATACACAAACTAGTGACATTTAAGCCTAAAAAGAAAGTAATTTTCCAAAAGGCTTAGAAAAATGAACATAATTCACAATTATGCTTCTCAAGTAAATGCATCTTATTTTAAGGACATTTCGATATCTTAAACACAATAATATTGATTGAAATCATGATTCTGTGAAAAATCCTAATGATTTTATTATTCATTTATTGTTATTACAAAATTCTAATCAGTTTTTTACATCTCATTTTTGAGAAAATAATATCTAAACATCCTATTAAAACTATATATTACATTTATAAATTTATTTACATTTATTTTATAACAATTTACCTTTATATGTTTATATTTACATTTACTTACTCCTTTGGCAAATATATATATTCATAAAAAACAAAAGAAATACACCCATGAATTACAAAATATCTTAATAATAGGATTTAATTTATTATTATTATTCATTTCAATTATTATTAATTTCAATTTCAATTATTATTATTATTATTATTATTATTATCATCATCAAAAATCCATCCAAATCCATCCATCCATCCAAAAAAATAAATAAATAAATTTCTTGATGTAAAATAATATCTAAACATTCCATTAAAACTATATATTAAATTAATGTTTATTTTTCTGGCAAATCACTTTTTCTTGTTTTAATTATAAAGCTAAAACAGATCATGTGGTTTACTTGTGACTGAAACATTAAAAACAAAATAGACATATGTCTATAAAATAAACATTAAAATGTAACTAACAAAATCATTGCTGCAAATAACTAAAGCCAAACGGAAATTTAAGGTGATGTGTGCGTAATAATTTGTCGTATATTAAAAGACACTACAGATGGGGAGAGTGTTTGGACAACCTGTTTGAAAACAGTCATTACTTCTGCAATTCTGTTTGGTTCCACTAGGGTTGCTTTAAAAGTAAATAAAACATTTGAAAATGCAATACTAAAAAAAAAAACCTTAAAACACTGAATCCAGCACATGCGCTTCACCTTTTCTGTCTTTTCCTATGGAAATGAACGGAAAGGTGGCACAAAAAGACGCACACGCAAAATTCAGAGGATTCAGATCCAGCTGTATTCACAAACAGAGAGCAAGTGTTGCTTTTCTTCTCTGGAAATAGGCAACTGCCAACACAGTAAAAGCAGCACTGTCAGAGCCATTGTGAAGCTCAGTGATCATATTGTGAGCTGGGTAGAGCCAGGGGGCATTTAGCACAGAAAGAACATGACAATGAGAGAGTGAGTGAGTGTGTGTGTGTGTGTGTGTGTGTGTGTGTGTGTGTGTGTGTGTGTGTGTGTGTGTGTGTGTGTGTGTGTGTGTGTGTGTGTGTGTGTGTGTGTGTGTGTGTGTGTGTGTGTGTGTGTGTGTAGACGGATCTGGCCTGTACCTGCTCAGAAACACCGGCGTCTTGCCTGAGGCGGAAGCTAACGGATCCGCTATCAAAGCCAGCACACACACACACACACACACACGGAGGTAAAGCACACTCCACTGTGATAAAGAACACAAATAAAGAAAGGAAAAAGGAACATATTTGTATTCACAGACACAAAGCAGAGAAAAGAAACGAACGGAGAGCGAGAGGGATGAATAAAGTCAAACCGCATTCCGCTCTCGTTGACTTTGTAGTTCCACTTTACGCTGCCATTGTTTGACTGCTGGATAAAAGAGAGTGTTTGTAAAGAGAGACCAGACTAATGCGATCATTACACGGCCCCCAGAATACACAGACACAACACATCATACACATTACAAGACAGAAATCAGTGTTTTATGGACATACTGGACTTGACAAGTGAATAAAGTCTCTCCAATTACCTCACTGAAGCATTCATACCGAAGTCAACACGATACAAACAGCCATTTGACTTCTGTAATCTGACATATTTCACTGAGAAACAGATTATGTAACCCTGTGAAGCCTGATTTATGAAATAATAGGCACTTTTAATAGGCTTTTTGGTATGAAATAATGGATAATCAGGTATGTAAAGCTAAGCTGCTTCAGTGCAGTACGTTTTGAAGTATTACTAACAATATCAAAGTTTTTCTTCAGTAAAGATTTCACACTTGATTTCATCCATCAGGAATTGATTAAATGGTGAAAATTGGCCGTTATATACCAGAATAAAGTTGGGTGGTTGAAACTAATGATGTCAGCTGAAATTAAAAGTCATTTCATAGGCAGAGCAAGAAAAAAAACTTGGAATAACATGCAAATGTCTTTTTCATGTTGACTTTAAAGACCTCTAATGACTCAGAACGCCCACAGTCCATTTACAGACCATCTGATGCATACTGCACATGAAAAAGCTATATATTTATAATATTACACTTACAAAAAAACGTACCCTGGTACTGAAGCTGGCATTTACCATAGTAGTACCATGGTATTTTTTGGAGACACTTTGGAGTACCATGTGATACCATCACTGTACCATAGTAACACCACAGCACTAGGGTTGTTACAGTTAACTTAATCTAAAACTATTTTTTATTCCTTGAAATAAATAACTGAATACAATACAATTCAAACTAAAAGGAATTACAATATAAAAATAAGATTAAAAAAATCAGGTAGTTGCCAAGGCAACATTTCTTATGTGCATTTATTTTATCTTGATGTAGCTTAAATAAAAAGAAATAAAAACTACATAGACATATTTAATAAAAATAATAAAATGTCAACAAAATGACAAATTCTCTAAAACCTTACCCAAAATTAAAATGAAAACAGAAAATATAAAAATAAAAACTCTAAATTTTCAAAATTTGAATAATAGTATAACACGTGTTATATGTTATTATGTGTTATGCATAATGTGAAGCTGTTTTCGCTGGATTATGTGAAAAAAAATCTTTACTAAATCATGCATTTTTAAAATGACTTTATTGTAAACATACAACTGCTGTGATATTCATATCAGTTCATATCATTAACCCCTACTGTAAACTAAACCTGACTTTATGCCTATAGTCACAGTACTACACTCAAACACTGACTCTGTCAACAAGATGTGCTTTTCCCTAGAAACTCTCTGCAATACACACACACACAGCTCTCTCATACTTTCCATCCAAACACACACTTGGTGCATTAAAAACTGCACTTGGCTCTTCTCCAACAAGTCGCCCCCCCGGGGAGACACAACGCTACAGTGGTTCCATAATTAAGCCATTGGCAAACAAAGAAATAGTCAGCTAAATGCTTCCTGGATATGAATCATAACAGATCTGCTGGGATTTACTAGACGTGAGTTTTTTTCTCAGCTCAACAGACTAATTGGTTCCCCTGCTCATTGTTTGTCATGCACAGTAATATGAAAGCACCTTAACTCAGATCCCCTCAACCAAAACCAAACTCAATTCACATGCGCTCCTTCACTTCCCTCTCTCTCTCTGTCACTCGCCAATTAAACAAGACTGATTCGTTTGATTTGTACCAAACACCTGTCCGCTGGCAGTGATGGAAAACGGGACAGATACTGGAATTACAATTACTTTACATGCACACCATTTTCAGATTATGACAATCAGCATATTCCCGATATACTAAAACATGCATGTCCTTCTCACCCCGTGTTAATACATACAGATGTTCTCTGCATCTACATATTTTATTTCAATTCATTTATAAGTAATTGTGCACATTAATCTGAATCTGATGAAATCGATAATTGTAATCAGAGTCTAAAAGTAATTTACAAATTTACCAGCCAATTTCTTGGCCATGAACCATATATGTCAAGAACTGTATGAATGAGCATGATTTTTCCTATAAAAATGATGTATGGATAATCAAGTAAACCGAAGGTGATTCAGCCTAGTAATTGTTCATCTTGAAATATTACCACCAACTTAAATGTTATTCTTACATTTAGTTTTTAAAAATCATTAAAGATAAAATCTATAAATCATCAATTATAATCAGAGATTAAATGTAATAAAGACATTTGCAATTTCTTGGCCATTTCTAATTTTGGCTTCTTTGGAATAATTTAGATACTATTATAGATTTTTTTTTTTTTAATATTTTGAATTAGTTTTTGTATTTTATATTTAATATTTAGTATTTTAGTTGTTTGTCATTTTTATTAGGGTTTTTTTTCCAAAAAATATGTCTTTATATGTTTTATTCAATTTATTTCAGCTTTAGTTTTAGTTATTTTAGTACATCAAGTTAAACTAAATGAAGAAACGCTGCTTTGGCAACTAGATGAAATAAACGTAATTATTTTTTATTTTGTTTTGTTTCAGTTAACATTTATTTTATTTCTAGTAATGAAAATGTTTACGGTTTTAGTTTTAGTTAACTATAACAATACTAGGCGCGTTTCCATTACAGATTTGCGCAAAACTCTGGCGATATTTTATAAATGTAGATAAAAAAGTATTGCGAAATGACAGCGTTTCCATTAACCAATGTTATGCAACTAAAACGTAACTTTTTGCCTATCACGATAAGTCATGACAACAGTTTTTGGTGGGATTTTGGCTATATTTATTCAAAGGAGGCGTATGCGTGTATCTTTCGAGAGGCAGCGAGGAAAGCCGCTTCAGAAACATGCGTGGCACGGCTGGTATAAACAAGCATTGACTAGAGTGGCCACAGTCAGCTTCAGTGGCCATATCAGAGCCACACTGCACCGCAGACGTGTGCAGTGTAAATTGTCTAAGCATTAATGGCAGGGAAAGCCCCTTATACTCGAGAGAGGCAACGTATGAAGTGTTATAGTACATTGAAGAGTAATCATATGACTTTTTACATATGCTATGTGACCTGTAAATGCGAAAAAAACGTTTCCATTGCAGTTTTGCTAAATATTCCTTTTTCGAATTGCCCGAAAAACCACCTCATGCGAGCGTAAAAACTTTTTTGCGACATATGGGAGTTTTTGCGAAATTGACGCGTTTCCATTAGGCGTATTTTCAATTCACAAATTTTAATTTGCGCAATTTAAGGGTAATGGAAAAGCGCCTACTGATTCTGATTGATTCTGTGGTTGAATATTTTTGTATACTGATATTATCCATTAACCAAAGCAACTTATTTCATACTTCCCTTCATTCATACTATTTCTTGTATTTCTTATTTCATAACATATTCTCCAATTTCTTGTCACGCCACGCTGTCTTACTTCTCACTTAATAACAATTCCTCAAAACAATATTTGATATCCATTTACAATTTGTTGCGTCGCTTGTAATAAGTAGGATAATGTACAGTCAGACGTTCATTACACAAAATGAAGCTCTTCAGGATGATACAGATCACCCAGCCGGGGTTTATTGTGTGGTAATGACCGGATGACTGTACATTATCTGTGACTGGCTGACTGGATCCTCAGCGCAGAGTTGGGTGCTTTCTGTGGGCTCCAGTGGAGTGTCTACAGAGAGCTACACTTCAACATTACGTAAGCGATTGTTTCTGTAGTACGCTTCTTCTCCAACAGGCCCTTAGCAAATTGAGCTACTTTGGCGCATGAAGGGAGGTTAAAAGAACAACACTTCACAGCTAGAGACTCATCTTCAAATCTGTGACTGGAAGAGAAGAGTTGGAAAATGGGCTCTATTTTTGCAAATTGATGTCCATTTTCTCTCGAGTAAATACATCCTCAAAATATACTTCTGTAGAGATGTGCTAAACAGCACCTGAATATTCATTTCTGGCAAATCGCAAACTGCCATACTGAATGCAAATGTGGAGGCATCTATTACTGACAGCGAGAAAGTGTTTGTCCACTCTGCGGTTAAGAGATAATGTAAACATTTCACACAAAAAAAGTCCATCTAATGGAAAATGTGTCATTTACTGACGTGATCTCATAAGTACTCATATACGTAAAGTGTGCTTATACATAATAAAAATACTTTTTCATGCATTTAGATGTGCGAAATGTACAATATCAACCTATGGCGTCAATCCTTTTAAGTTTAGAGTTTGAGGTGCATATAATATTGTATTCATAAGATGATTTTGTAATTTTCATATAAATGAGATGAAAACATTTAAGAAATCTTAATTGTACTGTAATAATCTGACATTATAATGATTCGGTGTAATTTCTCCCTATGACAGAACCTGAGTATAACAAGTGTTTCACTAATATTTCACACTTGAGTTAATTAATCCATCTATACAAAGAGTGCACATTTATGTTATTACTTGTTTTAGTAGTCTTAGCTCTTTAATAGTCCATTACCTACAATTTAAAAAGTAATTTGGCATTACAAGGCATTCTTCATTTTTTGGCATTCTTCATTGCACAGTATTTTCTCCATCATTTCCTATAAACGAATGTGTAAGTGAATTAGCTTTTAAACAAAAATAAATGAGCAAGCAAGTAAATAAATAAATAAATAAGCATTTTTCATATTATGATATCAGGCTTTATGGGTCGTAGATGATACAGGAGAACATGGAGCACACATTTGAAAAAAACAAAACAAAAAAAAAACACCTCAATTTAATTCAGAGACCCAAAAATGAGCAAAAAGTATGCAATTTGGTTGAGATGCTTATATTTCCAAAACATAAGATGTAATTCTGAAAGCTTGTAATGTAAATCAATGAGATCTTTCTAACAGTATAACAGATACATACGTAAAATAATATAAATATTAAACATCACTCTAAATCAATAATGAAAGCATTTAAAAAAATGCATTAAAAATATGATTTTCAAATGCTTATATTTTTATGATTTTTATGAAACACTGTAGTTTCAAATCATATAATGCAGTGCAATACAATGATTGAGAGACGAACAAATAAATGTCCCTCAAAAGCCTGATGATCATATTTAATACTCACATTTTCTTAAAAAAAAGGCTGTATGGATAATCAAGTAATCCTAAATTGCTTCAGTCCAGTAAGTGTCCATCTTGAAATATTACTAACAATATAAAAGTTATTCTTACATTTGCTTTATAAAAATCAGTAAAGATCACGTGAAGCACGAGCTGAAGTTGCAGGCCTTTTACTTGCTAAAAAAAAGTAAAACTATCAATCAGACGACAGAAGGCATGTAGCAGATTGTGTGCAACAGGTTTTTCAGCCAAGTTTGATCATTTAGAAGCCATAGAATTTTATGAAATATGATACAATAGGCTTTATAGGATTAATAAAAATATTAATAAGTAGATGCACAAATGCCTATGAATATGAATGAGCTCACCGCAAATTTAGTGCCTTTCTCTGATGGGATCCTCAGCACAGATCTGTGAATGAAGGGCTGATTTTGCAGTTGAAACTTGTTTTTCTGAGAACTCATGAAATGCTGAATGCATGAAGGGTCATCCTGCAGAAACACACTCTCTGACCGGCAGACGAGCAGAATCCCAACCGAGTGAAGCGCTCGCAGATCTCAATGTACTTTCAGACCACATGAAAACAGGTATTGTGCAGAAGCCTGTGGTTTTGTTGTATTTTAGAGAGCAGAGACCTCCGTGTTTTTCATCTGGTGCACTGAGGTTGTCAAATACTAAAATGTCAGCAGTCAACAACAATGAACCAACTACTCTCAAATGTAAGCTAGTGCAAGTAAAATATCAATACTGATATAAACATTAACAAATTAAAATAAAGGCATGCAACAGCTAGAACTTTTCTCCACACATCACCAGATTTTTAGCTCATTTCACCCTCTATATGGGATTTTATATATAGGAAGGTTTTTAAAGCTACAACCAATTTTGGTTAATTATCGGGTGACCCGGCCTCAGACCTGCACCAATTAGCTGATGGCTGCTGGAGGCTTTGGGTCAGAACTGTAATGCAGTTACCGCTGAGCTCACTGTACTTCTGATGCAAGACCGACAGAAAGCTGCATGTGAAGGAAAGAAGGTTTTCCTCAGAGTATCTCGCAAAATAATTGAAACCCAACAGCATCTATCATAAACAGCACTTATAGGAATATTCAGCATTAACTACAACCTGAACCGGGCAAAAACACCCTAAAATCAAAAGAAAATGTATGAAATTCTATTTTGTATGAATTGCACAGTAATATACAAATACATTATATCCAAATACTGTAATGTACAGTATAAATACACAAGTATAAAATCTTAAACACTAAAAAAAGTAAAATTACTTGCATCACAGTAAAAAGGATGAAATTTAATTTTTTGAATATGCTATATGTATTTTATATCATAAAAAATTCAGTACAACAACTCTTAAAACACCTTAAAAGACTTCACATTCTTTAAGCAAAATATAATGCATAATGCATTCTTTATTTAAATTTTGGGGCAAAATATCTGTGGCAGAGAACACATTTTGTCCCCCTGTGTGTGTGTGTGTGTGTGTGTGTTTGTGTTTAACTGTCTAGTTTTTACAATACAAAATTTATGGAACTTTTTGCTTGACAATACTAGTGCCATTTTAGTATCATATACTAATATAGTTTTTATTAATATTTTTATTTTTAGATTTCTGTTTTCATTTTAAATTTAGTTAACATTTTAGCAATTTTGTTGAGTGTTTTTGTGATTTTTATTAGTTTTAAAATGTCGATATAATTTTTATACATTTTTATTTCAGTTTAAATTTGAGTAAATTGAGTACATTGTTAAACTAAAATGAAAAAATGTTGCCTTGGCAACTATATGAAAATAAGTTAATACAATTTTTATTTTTTAATTTTATCTCAGTTAAATTTAATTTAAAGCAGTATAGTTTTAGTTAACTATAATAATCCTGGACAATATGTGGTCACTATAAATCACTGATTTGCAAAATCAACCTCTAAGTAACTAATGACAGAATTAGCCTATCATTTTTGGTAAAAATATTCTTTAAAATAAACAAAAACAACAACAATTATTTTTCCTGGCCAGTTCTGTAGGAAAAAGCAGTCAGCGAATGGTGTGCAAACATGAACATTTCTTCATCCATCTCTCTATCTCTGTCTCTCTCTGTCTCTCTCTGTCTCTCTCTCTCTCTCTCTCTCAGTTTGTTTGCCTGCAGGGACTTTGCTTCACTCATTCTGCTCACAGAGGTCTTGCCTGCAGGCAACCAGAGAGCCAAAGCAGCAACAAAACAGCTTGCTACAGGCTTCTTCACCACGCTCCTCTATAACACACACAGACGCTAATCAAACCCTCTGATTTCACTAATGCACACAACACACACTCGAGGAAACTCAAAGTCACTGTTTGAGGCCTCTTATTCCCAGACCGTTTGATGCTTAATTCCCAGTGCAGATCAGCTGTTTGTGATATGAGATGAAGCCGCTCACTGGCGTGCTGAAGCACTAGTCACTGGATTTGCCAAAAAGATGGTCGGGTTAGTGCATAAAATCTCTGAGAGATATCCAGACTTCTGTTTTGAGGCACTTAGTAGCAAGTAAACTAGATATCCATATATATGATTCATACAAAACTGCATATACTATTATTAATACCTTTAAAAAGCCAAGAATGCACATCTCCTGTAAACAGTAGCATCACGCTAGAACATGAGACACACTGTGTGGAGACTGTTTTGCAGTTGCTAAGGCACTCTAAATGTTTTACAACTTGCTCTGCGGTTATTAGGTTATTCTGGGTGGTTGCCAAGGTGTTACTAAGGCATTCTGAGTGTTTTACAACTTGCTGTGTGGTTACTAGGTTATTCATTGGTGGTTGCCAAGGTTTTACTAAGGCATTCTGAGTGTTTTACAACTTGCTGTGCGGTTACTAGGTTATTTTGGGTGGTTGCCAAGGTGTTACTAAAGCATTCTGGGTGTTTTACAACTTGCGCTGTGGTTATTAGGTTATTCTGGGTGGTTGCCAAGGTGTTACTAAGGAATTCTGAGTGTTTTACAACTTGCTGTGCGGTTACTAGGTTATTCTGGGTGGTTGCCAAGGTGTTACTAAGGCATTCTGAGTAGTTTAAAACTTGCTGTGTGATTACTAGGTTATTCTGGGTGGTTGCCAAGGTGTTACTAAGGCACTGTGAGTGTTTTACAACTTCCTTTGTGGATACTAGGTCATTTGGGTGGTTGCCAAGGTGTTGCTAAGGCATTCTGAGTGTTTCAACACTTTGTTGTGTCGTTACTAGGTTATTCAGGGTGGTTGCCATGGTGTTACTAAATCATTCTGAGTGAGACCATTTTACAACTTCCTTTGTGGATGCTAGGTAATTTGGGTGGTTGCCAAGGTGTTACTAAGGCATTCTGAGTGTTTTACAACTTGCTGTGTGGTTACTAGGTTACTCATTGGTGGTTGCCAAGGTTTTACTAAGGCATTCTGAGTGTTTTACAACTTGCTGTGCGGTTACTAGGTTATTTTGGGTGGTTGCCAAGGTGTTACTAAAGCATTCTGGGTGTTTTACAACTTGCGCTGTGGTTATTAGGTTATTCTGGGTGGTTGCCAAGGTGTTACTAAGGAATTCTGAGTGTTTTACATCTTGCTGTGCAGTTATTAGATTATTCTGGGTGGCTGCCAAGGTGTTGCTAAGGCATTCTAAGTGTTATAACCCTTTATTGAGTGGTTACTAGGTTATTCTGTGTGGTTGTTAAAGCGTTACTAT
The DNA here is from genome assembly GCA_021397915.2 of Tor tambroides. Lineage (NCBI taxonomy): Eukaryota > Metazoa > Chordata > Actinopteri > Cypriniformes > Cyprinidae > Tor > Tor tambroides. The sequence goes on from JAFVLL020016945.1 coordinate 17,530, forward strand.
GCAGCTGCTGATGCATTCTGAGTGTTTTAACACTTGGCTATGTGATTGCTATGTTGTTGCCAGGGCGTTGCTATACAGTTGCTAAAGTGTTTTAATACCTGATTGCGTGGTTACTAGGCTGTTTACACGCAACAGGAAAGAGCGCAATTGACAATGGAAGGAGACGAGCCTTACACTAAGTTACTAAGTTGATTTATCTGCATTTTAATATGCCTCTGATCATTTAGATTCTGGTATTTTATCCAGATGCCAAGACTTTTTAGGTCGAGTAGAATCTGCGATCTCTGACCCAGTTTGTTTGCTGGCATCCATGGCTGCAATACGCTCTGGCAACCTGGGGTTTCAAAATCCTATTGGGTAAATTGACAGTGGGCGGAATCATGCAGACTAAAACAGTGTTGCCAAGTCTTCACTTTTCCCACAGAATTGGGCTACATTTACACTGTTGCTGCAGGTTTTTTAGTCCATGGGTTAAAGCAATTTCAACAGAGGAGATAAAACCGTGGAAAAAATGCGAGTGGGCTAGTTTTGATTAGCAATCGGGCTGGTTTTGTTTCGCAGACCTGGCAACCCTGCAAAACACACATTTCAAAGTGCAATAACTGGCTGTAGCCTTGTTTTTCAGAGAAAAAAGTATGAGAACTTAGCATGTTTCTGCAAACATATTATGGTATTTTTATGCTTTAGTAGCTACAGTCAAAAAAAAACAGCATTATATACATGAAACCAGACACAAAATATGATCTTACTAAAGACTGACATTAAAGATGAACAACTTCTGCATGTCCATGAGGCGGACGGCAGCCCACACTGGCTCTCTGCCATTCCTGAAGGTGACAGCAATAGTGCCGACGTTTCACGGCAGGACACACACACACACACACTCGCGCCGAGGGGTCTGTGAATCTCAATGTCAACTGTGTTACAGCGTTTACAACTGGAGAGTCAAACGCAACGCCTTGACTCAGCACATTCCTTCCCTGGTGCTCAGAGAAAGACGGAGATGAAGAAAAGTGTGAAGCAGAGCAGCCTAACTGAACCCTGTCAGAGCGCCGCTGTTCCGACACTAATTATTGATTGGATGATTAGGGCAGATGAAGAGATCTTTTTTTGAAAGCGCGGCCTGTGATTGTGCATCCCGCATGCGGCTACAGAGCCGGCACAAGTGAGCGATGGAGCAATCGATACTTTCAATCACGTTGAAGAGCGTTTCTGTCAGTCACGCTATAGTGAGGTGATTAGGATTGAGTCTTAAGACAGTGAATAAGTTCCCGCTGCTCTCTCCGGAGCCTCCTTCAGTTTCCCGGGCACCTAATGAACTCACACGGAGCGGCTCGGCGTTCTGTCTGCACTGATCCTGCAAGGAGTCGAACCAAACTATAGGGATAAAACACGTCACATGTCATTCTGTGTTCAAAGACGATGCACATGCAGATAAACCGGTGACTACACAATCTATATTAATGCATCATAAACAGAGCTGCAATCATAAACAGCCTACATTAAAGACTGTATTATCTGCAGGAAAATTCTGATCGTTTCTAATCTTAGTAAGGAATAGGTCACCTAAAAATAATAATACAGAAATTTTAAAACTGTTTAGTCACCCTCATGTTTGTGGTTATCTTTATATGTGAAACACAAAATTTTGTTGTTGTTTGTTGTCAATACAATTACAATTCATAGTGACAATGACTGTCAGGGTTCAAAAATTAATAAGTAAGGAAATAAATAAAGGATAATAAATAAATATGTATAAATAATAAATAAATGACAGTGAGAATGTTTGTAATAATAATACTTCTATTAATAATAATAATAATTATTATTATTATTATTTCATAACAACAACAACATTTATTTTAAACTATTCAGTAAAAGTAATATTAAGTGAAAATCAGGAAAAGTAAATGACTAAAGACTTGTAACAATATCCCCAATAAATAAATAAATAAAAGAAATATCCTGATCATCAAAAATATTTATTTCATTAAATCATTAAATAAAAACATTTAAAGTCATTATTCACTGAAAGTCAGGAAAAGTAACTGAGTACATAATTGGAACAATATCACTTACAAAATAAAATAAAATACAATTATTAAGTCTTTAGTCACTGAAAATCAGGAAGAGTACATATTCCAAGTACAGATGTGCAGCTATATATGCACTCTTAAATAAATTAAATGACAGAAATATTAACAGAAATTAACAGAAATGTTGAGCGATTCCTTAAAAATGTTATTTATTGCACACTGGTGTTGTTCTATTAAAGCAATAAGCCACAAGATACTGTTTGTTACAGTGATTTTATCACAGTAACTGTACTGTTACTGTACATCACTGTAACACTGTGGTGGCTTATTGCTTTAATAAGCAGCAGCTGAGTGAAGCAGATGAGAGGTATAAGGAGGTGTGGAACCTTGTCATGGAGAATCTGTTCTCCTGCTGAAGCGCCAGAGGAGAAGAGACGGGCACAGGAAGTGGCATTATTTATCAAACAGATGCAGCCTCATTCATCAGCATCTGAAGTCAATATGAAATCAGATTCATTTTTGCATATCTGCACTGTTATGCTTAGTTTGCATGATTGCACTTGATAACAAAATGTCAAATTATACAAATCATGAACTTTAATAAAAAAATAATAATTAGAAACCTCAAATTAGGGAAGTAAACTGGTTGATCGCACTTCACATTGACAATGTCTGCTAAACGGTGTGTGTGTGTGTGCATTCAGGAATAAACAGATCAAAACTACAATTGTGCAGTAAAAACAAGCAGATGCAGCATACGCAGGTATAAACGGTTTGTTTTAATTTTTCCTCCAGCAAAAGTCTGAATTCTAATGAGCAAAGCTGAAGAGGCATATTGAAATCGTTAAGCAGAAAATCCTTGACCTTCTCTTCTGTGGAAAAAAAAAGAAGAAAAAAAAAACAGAAAGCAAAACAAACTCTGTCTGGCTCTCTCTTACGCCGACTGTCAACATGTCTCTTGATGTGGCAGCATCAGACTGTGTTTATTGTGTTGCTTCGGTGTGATAATAACTGTAATCGCTGTGTGGGAATTAGTGTAGAGTATCTAGTGGAGAGAGACAGACAGAGCGAGAGAGAGAGAGAGACAGATTGACAGAGATTAGAGGTGGGCTCTGCTGCTGTCTCTTTGTGTGGTGCCTGTCTGTCAGCCAAGAAAAGAAGAAGAAGAAGAAAACGCTGCTCTGTCTGTCTCTCCGAGTGCTGATCTTGTCCTTGTCAGCCTTAAAAAAAAAGGACTCTGTGCCAGAACGCCTCATTGTGCGCCAGCGATTCCAAAGGCGGATACCGCAAAACACATTAAGGAAAGGATGCGCATGCACATACAGTAAATGCTTGTACTGTAAACATGTTGAAGATAAAAAAATTTTTAAAAATCCCTGCCTATGGAAAGTGCATAGTTACAATTTCTGTTTGCAAGTATTTGAAGTGAATTTTGACTACATATTGTGTTTAATTGCAGTATAATTTTGTGCACATCTTAAATAAATCTAAACCTAGATAAATAAAAAATACATTTAAAAAAAAATGCAATCTAAAAGAAAATCTGAAAATCATCACTTTGTTATTTATTGAAAATTGTATTAAATTGAATGAAATAATGAAATAACCACGTAAATGTAATTTGTATATATATATAATATATATAATATATATATATTATATATACACACACCACTCATAATATTTATTGAAATATTATAAAAAAAGATACATTTATTTATTTCTATATTTTCTGCAAAAACATAGCATAAATTAAAAAATGTAATAAAATTTAAAAAAATAAATAAATAAATAAAATTGGAAAAATTACATTTGTTATTTATGACAATTGTACTAAATTTTATTTTATATATATATATATATATATATAAAATTTGTGTCTCTGTTTATTTACTAATAGTTATGTTTATTTATATTTGTACAAAAATATAATTATAAAAAATAAATAAAATTTAACGAAAATAATAAAATCTGGAAAAAAATTACATTTGTGTGATTATTTATTTGATTGTTATTTATGCTGTTTTGCTGCTAAAGAAATCTAAAAATGACATTTATTGGAAAAAACAATAAATTAATATTAATACAATTGTTCAGCATAGATGTATTAAATTGATAAACAGTGACAAAGACATTTAGATTGTTACAAAAAAAATTATATTTCAAATATATTCTGTTATCAAAGCATCATTAAAAATTTTTATAATGGTTCTCACAATAATATGAAGCAGCACAACTGTTTTCAACATTGATAATAATAAGAAATGTTTTTTGAGCAGCAAATCAGCATATTAGAATGATTTCTGAAGGATCATGTGACACTGAAGACTGGAGTAATGATGCTCAAAATACATTTTTGCATCACAAGAATAAATTGCATTTTACAACATATTTAAATAGAAAACACTTTTTTTAACTGCAATAATATTTCACAATATTACTGTTTTTACTGCATTTTTATCAAATAAATGCAGCCATGGAGACTTCTTTCAAAAACATCACAAACTTTTGAATGCTGGTGTATGTGTGCATACTAAAGCTTTTCCTGTCAGGCCAATAAAGCCAGCAGAATCTGACAGAGCAATCAGAGCTCAAGCAAGATAAAAAAGCAGGAGAAAACAGGTCGGATTTCTTCCTGGCGTCCACCCTCCCCCATCCGCTCCCCTTCCCCTCTGCCCCCTCTCTCCGAGCCTGACATCGGCTGGCTTTTGAGGGAGCCAGTGACTTGTTAGTACTCTAAGCAACACGAGGAACAGATGTGTCCCTGGCAGTGGATGGATGGTCACACTCCATCTGGCCAGTGCAGCTCTGGACAGGGATGATGAATACAGCTTCATCACTGAATGACTGTCATCAATCCAGCGCGGCGGCCGTCCTCTCTGACAGCAGCAGGCCCCAGGTGGAGCTGCCCAGAGAGAGGCCATTCCAGAATGCAGGTCAATCAGCACTAGCCCGAGCCAATATTAGCTCTCAATATATAGGATGCTGGACGCATTATGCCGTGAGATCAAGTCTAAGCTTCGCGGGAGAGGAAAGACGGGCTAAATCGTGAGGCTTTGATGTAGACGCCGTGGATTTATCGGCACGCAGGAAGCCAGCGCTGTGTTTTCCTGCGGAATGAGAATGAAAGACAAAGCAATGGCGCTGAACTAGTTAACCCAACAGTAGTGACCGGACGGTTTTTCAACGGCCTTGGTTCCAGACGTACGGCCATTTCGAAAAAATGTTTCAATCAAGAATTTGAAGCCTTGAACTAAACCAGCTCTGGCATTAATCACATTACAAACGCTGATTTGAAGCACATCCAATATAAAAGTATAAAATACAAAAGTATAAGACTGTGTGGTTGCAATCTTGAATAAAGCTTGAATGCAATGTAAGTTGCTATGGATAAAAGCATCTACCAACTGCACGAACATAAGCATTGCAAATTGGGAATGAACAATAGAACTATTGACTGAATGACATTTTAGTAAACAGTTTATTTGATGTGTATCGCACAATATTCTAATATATACAAATATTTACATACATACATACATACACACACACATATATATACACATATATGTGTATATATATATATATACACATATATATATATATATATATATATATACACACACCTGAAGTTATTATTTATTAAATCATGTTATTTATTTTTAATCGTGTACACGTGATATAAGCTTTAAAATTAATTATCGCTCTTGAGAAGTACATATATACATTGTAAATAAAATTAAAAGGATCTTTTCATATGTTTTTTCTACTTCTTATCATTTATTTTTATTCTTTAATTTATATATTATTTTACTTCAATTATTATATATGTTGGGGTGGGAAGGTTGTAATTGTTTCTGCTTTGTTTTGTGTTATTCTTTTGGATAGTACAACAAAATGTAACAAAAATACAATTTAAAAAAATTAAATTCCCTAAAAATATTAGAAAAAAACTGAAATTGTGCCTAATCCATCCACAATAGACTGCTAATGTATGATTTATTTTCCGATGCTGATAATCTCAAAATTGGCACATGTTGGAGACTGACAGAAGTATTATTGTAGTTCTTATTTGCCTAATTTCTGAAATCCACCTCACTATAAAAAAAAAAAAGTTTCAAAAAGTTGTTTCAACTTAAAATAATTTGTTACCCCGCTGACTTAAAATTTTTTGTTTAGTCAACTTGAAATTTTAAGATCCTCAATGTTAATTTAAGGGACAACTGGAATATTTTAGTTGACTAAACTAAAAAATTTTAAGTCGGTGGGGCAACAAATTATTTTAAGATGAAACAACAATTTTTTTTTTTTTACAGTGATTACAGCAGTTAGCTACAGCCCCCAAATTCGGCATTCAAGGAGTGCAGATATTTGCCCCAAACACAATGAAATATTTTACTTTTGTGAAGCTTTGCTTGTTTTACTCTAGTTGAGTCTGTGTGCTGCTTGATGACACACGATATTTCATAAATAGGCTTCTTATCACTGTAAAAAGTGATAAGTTGTCTTAACTTAAAAAAATTGAGGAAACCCGTTGCCTTAAAATTATTAAGTAATTAATAATAAAAAAGTATAAGTTAAGTGAATTGTCAATTGTCACTTAACTTTTTTTTTCAATTATTATTTACTTAATAATTTTAAGGCAACGGGTTTCCTCAATTTTTTTTTAAGTTAAGTCAGCATCACTTTTTACAGTGTTTTGTTACTAAATACTTTTACTTTGGCACCACTAGAGCTGCTACTGCTGTTCTTGTTGAGTTTGTGTATGTATAAAAGCGACTGTCTGCATGTATATGTAAAGCTGATGCACTGGCGACGTGTGTGTAAAGCTTCACTGAATCTATTACAGAAAGAAATAGATGAAAAGAAAGCCACAGTGTGATGATAGAATCAAATAAAATGTGCAGTAGTCCTGTACGGCTGGAATGGACTGACAACATATCGTAGGCCTGACCTTGTCATGGCCCATTTTGAATATGTTAACACTCCAGGGTTCCCTTGAACTGTCACAACTTCAGATCCAACACTTTTAATGCTTTCCCAGAGCTGCCTATAATAAATATCTCACTGGACAGCCGCTGGACGTTTCACCTTGTTTCCAGAGCTCTAAACAGCTCCGGAAGAAGATGGAGTCCATTCACCTCCTCTAGTTTCCACATCTTTATAACCGTCTGCTATGCTCTCCATCATAGACGTGAGGAAAGAGAAGAAAGAGATGAGAGAGAGAAAGCTCTGCAGGACAGTTTGTGATAATGAGTTGCAGTATTGGCTATGGGAGGAGCGATTCGGGGCCTTGATGTCAGCGCTACGAGGACACGTTAGCTAGCACGCCGTGGCTCAATAACACGCGTGTTTATAAATGACAGCGGTTCCAGCGGCGTGCTGGGAAATAACACGTCTAAAACCCTGAACCCTGCAGCCACGGCACGACACACACGCACCTCAAAATATCCTCGTCTCCTGCTTACCAACACTCATACCTATTCCTCTGTTTAGCTAATGCAAAAATATCTATATGGTTTCTTGAATGGTTTCTGTTGAGTAATAGCAATCTGCATTGTAAAGAAAAAAAATTATATATATATATATATATATATATATATATATATATATATATATACACACACATACACTTATAAGTATATAAATAGAATACACTGTTTCAGTCTTTCAGCTTCAAAATTTCATTTTCATTTTGGTTTTACTTGCCATTTCTTCACAATTTTTGCTAGCAATTTGAAATTTACTAGCAATTTTTGAGTAGAAATTGTTTCGAAGAAAATCCTTGGCAAATTTTTTTTTTCAGTCTGCAAACATACGACCACAATTTGATATTAAAACAGCCATAGTGTTTAAGGCAGAATCATAATAGATATGATAAGATATTTTACTGTAATTGAGATACTATTACAGCTTTCATTAATATATTAAGTTTTATTCATCTTTTAGATGATTTTTTCCCATTTCGGTTAAAGTTTTAGTAATTTTATTTTGAATGAGTTTTTTTTTGTTTGTTTTTTTAAATATGCATATATTTTTATTAATATTTATTTATGTTTTAGATTTTTAGTACATCAGGTCGCAAGAACGTGTTGAAATAAAATGTATTAAAATTTATATATAATTTATTTTATTTATTTTACTTAAAGTAAAAAAAATGTAAATGTTAAACTTAAACCTCAGCTTAAACCCCAAAACCCGTTTGTGTTAATGAAACAGTTTGCTCAGATCAATAATAATTCACTGATCAAAATAACGATTCAACACTCAAAGAAACAATTCAGTGATTCATTTGAAGAAACTATTCACTGATTCAACTGAAAAAGGCATAGCTGTGAGATGTAAACTCAGAATTACAAAAAAGTTTGAATTGTGAGATATAAACTCACAATTCTGAGAAAAAAAGAAAAATAACTGAGATAAAAACTTGCAATTACCTTTAATAAGTTTCCATGTTCAACAGGCATTGTCATCATGGGAAACAAAATCAAAGAAAGTAGTTAGCTACTTTTGCTCTGTTTACTTTAATGTTTTCTCAAAGAGTAGCAGCCTGTCTGTAGATTAATTGCAGTATGAGTAGCTCGGGAAGTTCACGCTCTGCACTGCACCAAGATTATTCACGTTCTGACTGCTCTTATCGAAAGATTTGTGATAAATTAGCAATTAATCCTCTTCCTTTACCTGCTGTTTGTGAGGTGGTGGCAGCGAGGAGGCCTATAAATAGCGTTAGCATATGTACTTAGCTGTCAAAGAGAGCAAAGAGGAACAAGGGCCCGAATGACCTCAGTGAGCGCTGGATTCCAAACTCACATACATATTTATTGGCGAGGTTCACCTCTAGTCTCGCTGACAGCAAACCTGAGCCTGCGACGGCAATCCCAGCCAAAGGGAATGTTAAGCTGCTCTTGTGGCGTACTGCAGAGGCTAATATCACAGATCAGACTCGTTTAATCATGCTTTTGTCTTTAAATAGCTAATTATTTTCACCATCACACATGCAGAGGTTTGTTTTCACGGCCGTTCACTGACGATTCTGTGTGCTATTCTGCCAAAAGCTAGTGGTATCTTTTGTCTATTCCTCTGAGTGCGGGTCTTCTCACGTAGACGGTAATTAGCCGGGAATTAAACATGCTACACAAAAGCCAGATATCTTTTGCTAACAATACAGGATAATAACATTTGATTTGGACTGAGAACAGGACCTGGCCGGCTTCCAGAAGCTTCTACACTGCCAGTTAGCGAAAAGAAACATGATTATTTACAGACTAAATCAAATATAGTCAGATGCCATACAAGAGTCTTAAAACAATTAGATGCATTTGATTGTTATATATTAAGTCTCTTTTAAATCAGGATTTGCAACTGCATGTGCCAAGTTAATATAACAATAATATATTTTATTATTATTATTATTATTTTATTCTTTGTGTCTGTAATTTGAATTGAGTCAGTAAAAAATATGCACAATTTCCAATTTAAACAAGAGAATTGCAATGAAATAAAACTGTGCATAATTGTAATAAAACATTTCAGTTTTCAGTATGAATTACAGTAACATTTTATCATACACATACTTCCAGAAACATTAGATGATAGTAATATCTGAATTGCCACCAATAATCTGTATTTAAATAAACATAAATACAATTAAGGGCTATTAACCAATTACATACTTTATTGGTTTCATTACATGCTTAGCCAGTTGAATTAGTCACAATTAATTGCATATATTAATATTTTAGTTATTTTATTTTATATTTATTTTTCAGTTTGAAAACAGGCAAAGTGAGACATGGCTACAAAATTGCTACATCGGTGCCCTTCCATAGTTTAAGATGAATAAAATGCTTTTTTTGTTTGTTTTTACTAATAATACACACATAAAGGAATATACCCAAAATACATAATATACAAGAACATATACAACTTTACATGCATGATATGCTCTTATGCTCACAAAGACTGCATTTATTTGTTAAAAATGCAGTAAAAACAGTAATACTGAGAAATATTATTACTGAACTTTTCTATCTGAATTGTAAAATGTAGTTTATTCTTGTGACGCAGAGCTGTATTTTCAGCATCATTACTCCAGTCTTCAGTGTCACATGATCCTTCAGAAATCATTCTAATATGCTGATTTGCTGCTCGAGAAACATTTCTGATCAATAGTAATGTTGAAAACAGTTGTGCTGCTTATTAAACGCGCTTAATATGCTGCTTATATTACATGCACATCCAACATTACATGCATTAACCCTTGGTGGAACGGAGAAGGAGAGGAAGATTTTGATTGTCTTATAATGTCAAATGTCATACCTTGAAGTGAAGGAGGAAATGTTTAAATTACATAAACCTGGCTGATGTGTTGTAAAGAACAACCAAATGACTGATTTGGTGTGATGGTCTGTTGATGGTGATCTGTTGCTGATGGTCATGTCTGACCTCCTCCAGGGGAGGGAGAGAGAGAGAGAGAGAGAGAGAGAGAGAGAGAGAGAGAGAGAGCTGCTTTTGCACATTTCTGCTGCCCCGTCGTTTTCTCAGCAGGGCGTCCCTTGGGAAAATCAGGAGAATAGAGAGAGAGAGAGTGAGAGAGAGACAGAGCGGTTGGCAGTAACATCAGCAGCAGTATGTCTCTCAGCCCTGTATATGCCAGCCGTGTGTGATTAGCACAGGCTCACTTAACACACCATCTGATGGCATTAAATGGCTCAGTGTGAGCGCAGTGTGACGGGTCGGGAGACATTCACGACTCAACTGAGAACGTCTTTTAAATTCATGTTTAATTCCTGAATTTAACTCGGTAAACAAAACACCAATTTAAAAAGAGAGAGAGAGAGAGAGATAATTACAATGAAATAATGTGTAGTTTTCTAATCAAATAGTTCATTTTTCAATAAGAAATAGGCATGAACAATTCATCATACACATAAGGGCTATCTCCAGAAACATTAGATGATAATAGTGTCTGAAAAGCCAGCAAGTTAATTTTTTAATTCAATAAATTACATGCTTTGAATACACGAATTAGTCGCAATTAAATTACATATACTAAAAATGTCCACAAATGAAGACAATAATTTATACATTAATATGTACATTACTCAGACGAGTATATAATTAAATATAAAAGTGGCTTTACAAGTCCATATATTATTGGTTGGCTTTCCATACCATTGAACAACTTCTTGTAATTAATTCCACTAAATTAACACTTTAAATTGAATGCCGTAATAAATAAATCCCTAATATACACACTATTGTTCAGAAGTTTGGGCTCAGTAGTTATTTTAAACACTTTTATTCAACAAGGACATATTAAATTGTTCAAAAGTGACAGTAAAATATCTATACAAAAGATCTCTACATAAATGCTGTTCTTTTGGACTTTCTATTCATCAAAGAATCCTGAACAATAAAATGCACCACAGTTTCACAAAAATATGAAGCAGCACAACTGTTTTCAACATTGATAATAATCAGAAATGTTTCTTGAGCAGCAAATCAGCATATTAGAATGATGTCTGAAGGATCATGTGACACTGAAGACTGGAGTAGGGATGCTGAAAATTCAGCTTTTTGCATCACATGAATAAATTACATCTTAAAATATGTTCCTCCCTTACTTTTTGATCAAATTAATGCAGCCTTGGTGACTTTTTTTGGCACCACGAGGAACACTTTGTTGCCTAGAATGCTCTCAATTACCCCAAAATCATAAAAGGGAGCCAAACAATTTTTTTTTTCAGTTTCAAAAAAGGATATACCTCTTTCTGTCATTCTAATCCTATTCAAATATCAGTTCATGCTGTATAATATGGTCAATTCAATTCAAATTCACACTCATGAATTCAAAAGGAGTCGGTTCTTAAATTCTGAATTTTGCCCACTCCTGGTGGGTGCGTGCATGTGTGTGTGTGTGTGTGTGTGTGTGTGGACCGACAGGCCTCTCAGTGTCAGGCTGCAGTGGTTGAAGAATGTGTGTGTCTCTGTACTGAGTGCCACTGGCTTTGTGAAGCCTTGCTGAAACTGACAGTTATCTGCTTTTACTCAGAGAGACTGACACACAGAACCAAGAGCATAGAGGCGCGGGATACACGGTCTGTGAGACATCAGCCGGGCAGATGTTTAGCTATACCTACCTATTTAAAAAAAAAAAAAAAAAAAAAAAAATTCACAAACAAGGTTCTGTCTCAATTGTTTAGCTTAGAATGCATTGAGATCAAATAGACATTTTTGGTTGCAAAATTATGTGGTCTTTCATCTATCTATAGTTATTCAAACTCTGTCTTGAAAAGACTGTTCTAAATGAATTAAAAATGATTCATTTAAATTTAAATTCTACTTCCTTGCATTCAAATTTAAACTGAAATTCTAGATTCCCCAATCTACCTCAATTGAGGAATTTGCTTTGAATTTAAAATTCACAATTCAACTCTAAATGATGCACAACCCTGAAAATAAAAAGCGAGCAGATAAGAGTGTGTAAATGACTCCTGCTTACTGTTGTCACAAGGGTTCACTGGGTTCAGTTCAACCTTTCAGAAAGACTATAACATGAACGCTGAAGACATATACGAAGGAGACTACAGTACACACAAAACTGAAGCGCCCTCAGATTCTTACAAACATGCAACAGGTTTGTTCTATCAAGCTTTTCAACACATGAACATGGATTTACATGATCTTTTAACTCAATAAAATAATATAAAAAAACTATTTAATGCAGAATCTGGGACTAAAACACTGAATTAGTAAGAGTAAGTCAATTCACAAGTGTCTGGTGCTATAGTGAATTTCAAATTTGTAATACAGTCACAAACCTGCAACTACTTCAAAGCTGTATCAAAACAGAACATTAAATCAATGTTACTTTAGCATTATGTACTACTATAGCATTTACTGATATTTTAAATTAGTTTTCATTTTTGTATACATTTCAGTCATTTATTTTTCTTTTCATAATTTTTATTAGTTTATTTTTTTTATTTCTGTTTTGCCTTAATGTATTCTTATCTATTTTAGTAATTTCAGCACTTAAACTTATTTTACTTATTTGCTAAGCAACAGATCTAATATTTATATTTTAATTTATTTCAATCAACAAAATGTATTTTAATAGTTTTAGATTTAGTTAACAATAAAAACACTGTATTTTGTATTTCTGTTGAAACACTTACATTATAATTATTATTATCATGCATAAATGATGTAAGTGTAGTTTGCACCATGCATATGCTGTGCATATTGTGCAAAACTTGTATATAACAAAACACTAAGAGATTCTTTTGTCTATGCTTTTTAAACAGCGCATACTTCCACTGCAAGCAAATTACTGTAACTGTGATTTTTGTTAAGAGCCGAGTCAAAACCATTTTCTGTAGTAACTGACATTACGCCATAAATGCTGTACTGTGTTTCTCTGTTGATGTGAGGAATGTGTGACAGTTTTCTTCAAACAGCTTCATTCCCTCAATGGCATGTGTCTGTTGCGTGTGAGTTTATCCAGGTTTCCTTTTATACCCATCAAAACACACACACACACACATACACATACACAGAGTCTAAACTCCATTACCTGCAGGAATGTGACCTGGTCAGATCATGAAAGCTTCTAAGATCAACAGCCCGAGTGTTTAAGAACAGCAGACCGACTCCATTTTCCATCTTTACTATGAATTTTCCAAACACTTCCACAGTGCAGCATCATTGATGACCAAATTCAGTGTCAGTGAGTTTAATGCCAATCGCATGAGAATCTGAAAAGAACAAAAAAAAATACACAGTAGAGTAGTTAAATCAATCGTCCAGCCATAGTAATCTTGCATTTCTTTGTCTAAAAAACACTTCTGGCTGTAATGTCTGTTCGGATGAGAGCTTAGATCCATTAAAACAGCAATATATTCACACATCAGCTAAATCTAAAATAATGTGCTCCTAATAGGCATTGATCATAATAAGTTATAATTATGAATGTAGGCTGCTTGATTTAATTTATGCACATTTTATGCACAATGCACATTGGTGTGTAATTCAAGCTTGAAGTATTTATCATTCTTGTGCTGCCACATTCAAATGCAGTTCGGTCACAAATGAGTCATCTCATAAACCGACTACATAATAATTCACTATTGTTTATTTAAATTCCATACGATGCATGGCAAACTTGAACATCTGCAGTCAACATTCACAATTACAACTTACTGTAATCAATACTGACTTGCCTACGACCTCAACTCAGATGTTTTACTTTGAATCTGTGGCTTCCCAAGCTACAAGCAACTAAAAATATAAATATAATTAAACGCTTCAGTAAAGCAATCTGGAAAAAAAACTACACTGTGAGAAAAAGTGGTAAATTTAGGCTATTTAAGGAGTCATTATATTTTTAAACATGTAAGTATTAAAATTTTTTTGCAGAAAATAAGCTGTGACCAACAAAGGTTTATGATTCATGCACGTTTTGTTTATCAAGATAATTTTCACAAACGAACACAACTTTTATGAATGTTGAAGCTTAAATACAATTGGCAGCAGTAAAAAGCTACAAACTTTATTTCAGGCATTTAACCAAAATCATTCAAACAACCCACTGATTCCAGGATGATGGAAACAGAAGTGCTAAAATGTGAACTAATTTGTTTTGTCCTACAAAAGTACATCATCCCTGCAGCACTCTATTCATTAATGCAATCAGTGCTGTTAATCTGGCACAAAAACAATGAGGATCTCAATAAGGGTGATGACATTAATCTAAATACAATAAAACTAGAACAAAAAACCTATGTTAGCCTATGCATAATATTTTGATATCACAGATGAAACCTAAAATGCCTTTAAAAATAAATCATTTTTGAACAGGTTCATCACAAACTAATTCATTCAAATGAATCAGACTTTCCAATGCAACACAACAATAAGAAGTAAGAAAGCATTGCTACGCTATACACTGTAGAATTTCTTTGTAATTATTTGTGAAATGTTTCTACATCAATTAATTTAATTTTTTAGTTATTTATTTTTTCAGTGTACCACTACTTGTTGGAAACTAACTCGTTACTAGAAGAGCTGCACTGCAATTGAGGTAACAACAACCGAGCCATTGTCATGCTACATACTAGTTAGCAGGGTCGGAAATTAACGTGGGCTTGTGGTAAAAATGCCACCAAAATGAACAAAAACGCCCCACAAATTCAAAATAAAGCCCTTCATAAAGACCTGCCCCCCCTTCATTACTGTTGCTATGTCTGGAAAGCCATGGCGTTCTCACACCACACATCATGTTCTCACACATCGCGGAGCAAAGAGAAAACTGACAACACGCCGGCAGACAAGACAGAGCAGGTTACTTTAAGTATGAAAAAAAGTCTCGGCTTTGAAATTTTACCAATTTTTAAGAAATTCAAACAAAAAAAATCATTTTGT
Source organism: Tor tambroides (assembly GCA_021397915.2). Classification (NCBI taxonomy): domain Eukaryota; kingdom Metazoa; phylum Chordata; class Actinopteri; order Cypriniformes; family Cyprinidae; genus Tor; species Tor tambroides. Next base: position 32,991 of record JAFVLL020016945.1, read on the forward strand.
GGCTCTTTAATGTGTCATGACAGATTGCTGTAGCACCTCAGTTCAAGCGGCACGTGAACCGAATATCTCTTCCTCTTTAGTTATAGCATGAAATAAACATGAATGAACATCAGAAGGTATCTTGTTTCAACCGCGGAAAGCCGTCAGTACACACACCATTTTTCAAGTTCAGGTCCACCAAAGTTAATCTGCTCTCCTATCTGGTTTATTTGTCAGCTCACCTGTCAGTCAAATTAAATCTATAATGGCTGTTGCGATTAAAATGAAATGTGGAAATGAATAAAAAGTGTCAGTTCGCAAAATTACACTTCGATCTGTGTGTGTTACATCAGATTGTTTTTTTGGAGCCATAACCAATCACACAGGTTTCTGTTGGGCTTATGAATGCAATGACCAATCAGAGGTGTTTAGAATAGTCAGCGCTGAAAGCACCAGAGTTTTGTTGAATGAGCGTGCTTATTGACTGAATTCCGTGCACTTGCGAATTCTCTCATAAACAACAGAGTGCAGAAAAGATGTAAGTTAGAAACTCATTTTGCAGCTTCAGTGATTATAACGGGAATTTTTGCATAACTTGCACTAGAATAGATTAAAGGGTTACTCCACCCAAAAAAACCTGAAAAGTTTGTCATTAATCACTTACCCCCATGTCGTTCCAAACCCATAAAAGCTTTCTTTGTCTTCGGAACACAAATTAAGATATTTTTGATACTTTCTGACAGCTCTCTGATCCTCCCATAGACAGCAAAGTAATTAACATGATCAACGTCCAGAAACGTAGCAAGGAGATCGGTATTGTGATATTATCCACTGAACACAAACTGCGTACGCTGTTCTGTGTCAGCCGGACCACACGGATGCGCTGTTTACATCTTTTACGCTTTGATTGGAATGAAAACAGAGCATCCGTCTGACCCAGCTGATACAGAACAGCATATGCAGTCTGCGTCCAGCGGATATTCTCCAAAATGGCGCTATGCTGACACAGAGGAGACGAACTGTTGAATAAAGTCATTATTTTTGTTTTCTTTGCATACAAAAAGTATTCTCGTAGCTTCGTAAAGTTACGGTTGAACCCCTGATGTCACATGGATTATTTTACCAATCTCCTTGCTACGTTTCTGGACG